>JANHGL010018385.1:2405-63447 GCA_024611195.1 Ceyx melanurus
ATTCCTGTATAAATATATACAGAATATATATATATATATCATGTATATATATACAGCTATGTGTATATAACATGTATATACACATAGCTGTATATATATACATAAATATATAAATTGCCAAACTATCAGCTACCTATAGCTTCATTATAAATATCTGAGATTATGTTCATTAAGAATAAATGTTGATAACAAATTATACAAAGTTAAAAGTCTATGAAAAAAAAAACTCAAAAAAGAAGGTTTAATTTGTTACCATTAACATTAGTGCTACAGAATCTCTAAATTTATCACCACATACCCTTCCCCCAACACTTCACAAAGCTGAATAAAATGATCTCAAAACAGGTAATTCCACATGGGTTAGATTGTGACATTTTAGATACTATTTCACATTCTGGGCCTCTAAATTCTATTTTCATAAAGAAAAACAACAAAACAAAAACTGAACCACCAGATACATGCAAATAATCTGTCTTTATAATTTGTTTGGAATAAAGATTCTATTTAGCTAGGGGATAATTACAGTACTGTCAAGAGTAAGGAATGAATAGATTTTGCTTAGTTTACAATGCTAAAGTGGTCACCTGTCTTTCAGTTTTCTCAGTATTCAAACTTGGCTCTCCCCATACAAGGCAACATGTAACTTGAGAACTAACATGCTCTTTAGCAGTATAACAAATAAAACAGAAAGCAACAGATGGTTCAATTGTTGTATAGGTTTGCTTACTTACCTCAGGTTTCTCTCTTAGACCCTAGTTGTGTTGTACTCAGACTCATGTTTGCTTAGAGACCCAATGAGGCAGAACCTGGAATGTTATGGCTATTTCATTCAAAATAATAATGTTTGCATAGAAAAAAAGAAATATATGCATATAGATACTTAATAAACAATACACCTGAATAATATGACAAATTACATTGGCATGCAATTAGATTAAAATAATAACCTTTTTTTTCTAAGAGACAGAAATGTCTTAATGTGCAAGACAATATGGAGGGCATATAAACAGTCACAAGTCCATGCATGCAAGAGAAAACACAAATATGTATAAAAAGTTTCTGTGTTCTTTTTCAAATAAATTGTGCATAAATTTTTCTGTTTTCCTTTTTCTTCTACTTGTAAACTTTTAATCAGACATATTTACAGTCATTCAAAGTCCAATATACAGTAAAAATATCTTTTATTAAAAACATGCTTGACTTATCAATTAGAAAGTTTCTTTTTTTACTACATTCTTATATATAAATATATGAATATTCTCTATTCACTATACTGTCTCATATTCTAATCAATGTATATATGATAGTATGACAGCCAAAATGCTGTGATTAATAATGGAACAGATACAGTAAAATTTTGCAACTATTGTCATTTGTTATATAAAAGATAATGTTTCATAAGAAAAGGGGTTTCCTTACCCCAGGTTGTATTTCTCATTATTATGCCATGCATCAAAGTGCATACATGTATTTTATATTTACTGATGTATTGATTTAGAATGTTAAGCCAACAGTGGATGATACTCAAGGCCACCTCAATTACAAGAAAACCTCATAGATGTGGCTCTTTCAAAAACTGGATTCACACAAAATCTTTGGTTTTTAAAAGTTGTATCTGTTCTCTGTCACCTGTTTATGTATGTGTGTGGGAATGTGTAAAATAGTAAAAGAAAAAGAAAGTTAGAAAGGTAAAGCTGAGATACAAGATCCTTCAGGAAACAGGAGCAGAAATGAGAGAGACAGGAGGTGAGAGATAATATAATGGTGTGTGCTATCAGGAAACAGAAATATAAACAATAAATAAAGGAGAAAGAAAATACGTCTTTACTGAATAAAGAGTGAATAAGTTTGGGCAATCAAGTCCTTACACAATAGTCTTCATCAAAAATCTATTGATACTGACCGCTGAACAGCTTTATCATGTCTGGACAGCCTGTGACTTGTAGTTGGTACCTCTTCAATTTCATCTATCTCACACGCATCTGCAGCATCTTGTGAGTAGCTATGCTTCATGACAAGGATATTTCTCCTGTTCATGGGCTGAATGAGTGGTTTTACAGGCTGGGGTTGTATTTCTGTCAAGACAGAAGCATCTCTTGTGCTGAGGTTACTACGGCTGCCCTTAATGCTAGACACTTGTGATCCACAGTGATGGTCATGAATGCATTTTGAAGATGATCTTCGCAGTTTATGGTAATTTTCAAAGTCATCTGCAACATCAGCAAGGTCAGCTGTATGCCCTGTCCCTCTGAGGGTGCATAATTCATAATGAGGAGGCTCAAACACCTCTTGGAACACTGTTTGATCAAAGTCTGTTTTCCTTTGGACAAATTTTTTACGAGGCTGCTTGATCTGTACTATAACAGAGATAACAATGAGGATGATCACAATGCAAGAAGTCACCCCAATTATAGTCCCACTGGTATTGGTAAGTTGGTCCAATAGGTTAGCTTTTCTTTTTTCTGTGTGACAGGAGGAAAAAAAAAAAAAAGCACAGCATTAATTGCAGTTCAAAAACAAAAAACGCCATGTTGGGTTCACAGATTCCTGCAAAGCTGAGCCTAGTCTATGTCTTGAGTTCACTTATCAATCTCACTGACAAAAAGAAAAAAGGAAGAAATCAGGTGTTCATGAAAGTCAAATAAATAACACACTGGTCCTCTCTGTGCCTATTTGCTTGCAAAGTCATTCATTCAGGATGTATTGCAAACTTAATTAGATGAAAGAATTATTTACCTTTTCTAAAAAACAACCATTATAACAAGCAGCTGGCTTTAGCATCACCTCTGAACTCCATTTGCCTGCTAAAGCCCCCAACTGTTACAGATACTCTTGTCATTATTTTCTGTCTCTTCCAGAAAATATGTGCAAATAGGACATTAGGACCAAAGAAAGAGCAAGACTTTACAAGATTTTAAAAGAAATTCTTCTTTTCATTGGGAACTCTGATGAAGTCCTAAAATTTGTGAGCTGACTGGGACTGTTCACAGTGTTCAATGGAAAAGCTAAATCAGGAGAAAATAGAAAAGTTATTCAATTTGGGGTTTCAGAAAGGAAAAACAACAACAAAAGTGTGCAATTTATGTCTTTTGTTTATGATCTATTAATTGCAACTTTTTTGAACATCCATAAAATTCCAAAAGCTAATACTACCCATTTTTTTTTTTTTTCTCAGGGACCTCTAGGAAGTCAAACCCCAAATTTAGCATTGTGAATGAGGAAAAATCAGAAAATATGCAGTAAAAGCAGTTTCACCTTACTGTTTGGATAATTCTATGGGAATTGCTTTCAAATGGCTGCACACACATGAGACAGTGACTGAGTCTTAAGGAAATCCAAGCTGAAAGCATTCACATTAGCATCTCACAGGCATAGCAAAGTCAACAACTGTGATTAAGTTTCAACACCCAGTTTAGTGTATTTTTTCCTGTCAACTTAAAACATATCAAAGGACTCAATAAAAAGCTTTTGAAACAACTTATTGGTATGAAAAATAACATCCATCTCTTCAGAATCTCCTAGATATCAAAAATTAACTTCTCAGTACTCCCCATTGCCTACTCTTGTAGAGTCGCCTGGAGTTTCTCTGACTGACACAGACTCTGGGGAAGAAGCAGAGTTAGAAAAAGCAACACAGCAACAGACAACCTTTCTGCTAGAATCAGCAAACCTCATTTTTCTAGTCAGAAAAACAACAGTGGATAAATGCACACTTGGCAAATGAAAGATGAAAACCATTCTGGAAATTGAAGAGTGGGGAAGGTTTTCATCTGTGCTGAAGAACTACTGAACAGATAATTATTTCCCAATTGTAAGTTTAGTTTCTTTGAAGATATTATGCCATGTCACAGTTTTGCTCTGAAATATATTTTCATTTGTGTTTTACCCAATTGGACTGCTTGTCAAGATTTTACAGGCTTCAGCAGATTTAGGGGCTGACTTCTAATCCATCTCATTCTGAATTTTTTTCTTTATTCATTCCTAAATTGGGCATGTCCTATGTTTCCAGGAACAAATCTGCTTTAGCAGGGAGCAGGGAGGTAGGGGTGTGGGGGGATGGGAAGTGGACTGTCTCCCTAGCCTGCAGTGTAAATTAGTTAATCTCTTTTCTCTGAAGATAACACAGATGCTGATTTGGTGTTTTGTTTTGTCTTCTTTTGCTTTTCCAGAAACTGTAATTTGTAGAAACCATTTTCAGCATCTGGTTAGGAACATCGGTCTCTACCTATGAAACAGACATTATTCCTGATCTTCTGTGCTTATTTCTTGCTCTTCAATTTCACTTTATTAAAGGCAATTTGATTGCTTTCCTACAGTGTTAATTCCACTTAATCTTGTCTTTTTAGCTCACCCGGGCTATTACTGTCATAGCAGGCAGCTAAAGGACACCTGCTACCCATATGTGACTCCACTACAAAAGTAACTATGACAAAGGAACCAAAATACGACTTTTAATTACATTTTAGATTGTATGGGAAACAGAGGCCAAGCGATTAGAAAGCCTGACAGAAGGACATAACTATCCAAAAGGACATAAGCAACACAAATCAATACCAGCAAACCAAATGCAGACACTGAAAGTAAAATACATTGGGATTTTTACCTCTCTTCATTTTCACTATTGCTGAATTACTTTTCCTGAGCTTTGACCTGTCTGGCACACATTTAACAAGAAACTAGGCATAATATGCTGTATCTCACACAGTCTAAATGACTTGACATTTCCAATTCTACACATTACCTTTGCAGTGGTTTTCATCCCAAGGATACACACAATTCTGGAGTCCGTTGCAAACCAGTGTATTATTAATACACATATTACTGTGGCAAAAGAATGTGTTGGCTTCACAAGGGGCTAAAAAAAAAAAAGAGATAAAAAGTTGATATTCAGTAGTAAGTCATTCAGCTCTCTTCAACAAACACATCTAGGAGCGATCATTTAATCTGTAATAGGAAAAAGGTATCAACACAGGTTCTTTGAGCATATTTATTATTTGACATGCAGAATTGAGAGCATCCACGTCACACACTGTTTATTCTTTGGCAAAAGATTTTTAGTTCTCTCTAAGACAGATGGAATTTCCTATAGTCTGACACTCATGCCTGTAGCATGGTGGCCCCCCATGTATTGGTGGTGGGGACAACATGCTACAGTAACATACTGTTACTGTGGGGAAATAGCTTGGAAGCCATCAGAAGGAATTTTACCTGCTGATAGACTGTGCTAATTACTCACATGTTGGGAGCACATCTTTATCTGCTTGGATTATAAAGATACTGATCCAAAATTATGTAACATGGTAAAGATAAATTACTCATATTTATTTTATTATAACCAAACCAGAATACCTTCCTCCATTTAGAAAAAGAGCTACAAACTTAGTAGTCAAATCCATGTTAAATAGTCAAAAAAGAATAGTTTATGTATTTTTTTTAGCCAAAAACATTATTATAATTTTTTTTTTTTTGGAGAAAGATAAAAATAACTTAAGACTCAACTAATAAAAAGGAATTGTGATGCCCATATTATTCATACTTACAATTTGACGCTTCATGGCAATTTTTCTCCTCTGCAACTTTAAAAGCAGTTCCTATGACAACATATATGCATAGCACAGAGATTGGCTAGGAACAGATGACTGCCTCAGTGTTTTGCTAATTAAGGGGAGTACAAAGGATTTTATACTGTAGAAATTAATAACTCCATATGTCATGTCAAGAAATCCACTTCTCAGTATGTGGATTGGAATTTGAGATATCTATAACTGACTATAATGGCTTCTTCAGAGCAGTTACGGTCTGTTAAACGAATAGTAAATGCCTTCAAGATTTGTACACACCCCCTAATACACAACCATCCACTCAGATGTAAGGCTATACATATGGTGTATCAGGCAGTGCAGAAGACTGATCAGCCAGACTGGTTCTACCCACAGTTCAGTATTTGAAGAAATCAGGTCTATCATCTCCTCAGCTGCAGTGACCCTGTCAGGTGTTAGGTTTGTTACAGGATGAATTTTACTGTAGCAGAACAGCACATGTCTATATTAGCTTTGTGTCAGTCCTTATCTATCTGTTGCTGTCATTTGAGGACATTTGAGGGCCGAGTCTGGAGGATACTGTGTCACATCATGAGGTGATACATCATACAGAGAAACCACCAGAGGCACTATAATTTTTCTTACAGTCTAGCTGCATTCCCTGGTTCTGGGCAAGTTGAAGATCTTTTGATACTGGTTCTTTTCAACACACAGGAGGAGTCTCTCTGCCTACTCTAAAAGAAAAAGTGAAACAGAGAGGAAGAGAATTTATGAAAGGGAATCCTAAGAAGACCTAAGTAGCCAGTCATTCAAAATCCATGGTGCTAAGTAGGAAATGCACAAGAAAAGAAGACCCAAATGGCAAATGGAGAAAGCACATGGAGCAACAGGGGAATAAGATTTAAAATAGGAAATGTTATGCTAATGAATGTATAAAGAAAACAAAATCAACCGACACCAAAACACCAAAACCATGCATAGTAGCATGTAAGTCCTTAAAAGTGAAATGTTGGGGACATGCAGAAACTCCTAGGCATCTATGACTTGCTTTTGCCACTTTAAAATCATTCTGATTTAATTCTGAATGCAACATCAAAGAAAGGTTTAATAGTAGAACAACCCCAATAGAACAGGGAACAATTTAAGGGAAGGAAGAATGGTTGTACAAGACAGAAATAAAGTAATTTAGAAGTATAGTGTTGGTAAGAAGATAGGAGAACTAGGGGAAGGTAGTAAAGGAATTGAAAGAAAAGTGAAAAAAGAACTGCAGATCAGAATTATATGACATGTAAAGAATTATGCATTGAAATGTCAAAAGAAAATATAAAATAAAATAAAAATTAGGATATGTTTCAGAAATAAGAGAAAAAATAAGAGCAATACAGAAGACATTTTTACATATTTAAGAAGACGGAACAAATATGAAAAGGGATGTCAGGGAGCTCTGGAAATGAAAGGCAAGAGAAAGGAAGAAAAAAATAAAGAAAAATTCAGTTTAACTGTAATTCAGTTTCTCTAGCTGTGTAACTATGGAGGAAAGAGATGGTGTGCAAATAAATGTTCAAACTAGATGAAGAGCAAGTCAGAGCAACTTCAAGAGTACAGCAAACAGCGTGAGAGAAACCCAAAGGTAATATTACTAAATCTAATGACAAACAGGCCCCCTCTTGTTCATGTTTATAAAATTAGTACAGACAAGTCCTCTCTGTGGTCACTTGAACCTGGAGTGATTATGCTGGACAAGAAATCAATATATTTTCTCTATTCTAATGAAGACTTTTTCTTGGATGAATGAAAGTATCAAGAGAAGCTAAAAACTTGTCAGTCCCATTATACATTGGAGGAATTAAGAATCACAGCAAAGGGCTCTTGGGATGCTGCATCAAGGACATTAATAGCAAAAAGGTAAATGAACTGCTAGTATACAGGATTATTTTACAGCAACATGGATCTGGTCCCAGTGCTGTCTTGAAGCTATTCTAGAGCCCAAGACAGGAGTGGAATCAAGCAGACAATGCAGGAAACAGCAACACTTGATAGCTTAACCTATGTTCTGAACATCATCACAGTGATTGGGGGAGGTTTCTGAGGACTGGAATAAAGCAAATGTTTTTGCATCTTTTAGAAAGGTGAGGAGAATCCTGAGAGCTACAGGTCAGTGAGCCTCACCTCAATCCTTCAGAAAACAACAGAGCAAATAATCCTGAAAATCGTTTCCAAACACGAAAGGACAAGAAGAGTGTTGCCCACATGGACTTCTGAAAGGGAAATCATGCTTGACCAACATGACAGCCTTCTCCAGTTGGAGGACTGGCTTGGTGAGTGAGGGAAGAGTAGTGGTTGATTTGTTTCTCATCTTAAGAGAATCTTTCAACAGTTCCCCATAACATCCTCATAGGAAAACTGATGAATATGGTCTAGATAAATAGACAGTGAGTTTGACAAAAATTGGCTGAACTGCCACGCTCAAAATGTTGGAATTAGTATCATGAAAAAAAAATTAGTATCATTAGTATCATGGGGCACTAGTCATGTACCCCAGGGGTCAGTATTGAGGCCAATAATCTTTAACCTCTTTATTAATATCCTGGATGATGGGACAGAGTGAATCCTCATCAAGTTCCCAGGCAGTTCAAAACTGGAAGGACTGATAGATAAACCAAGTGGTTGGATGGCCTTACAGATGGGCCTCAGTAGGCTGGAGAAACAAGAACTTCAAGCAGACTGACAAAAGGAAATGCAGAGTCCTGTGCCTGAGAAGGAATAACTTAATGTACCTGTAAGGGCTGGGGACTGACCATCTGGAAAGTTTGCAGAAAAGGTGGTGGTGTTCAGTAAAACATGAGCCAGCAATGTGCCCTTGTAGCAAAGAAGGCTACTTCTTTGTAGCTTCTAAAGCTTGATACTTCTACAGTATCTTGGAATGCTTTAGAAAGAGCATTGTCAGCAGGATGAGAGAGATGATTCTTCCCCTCTGCTCAACACTGGTGAGACCACATGTGCAGTGCTGTGTCCAGTTCTGGGCTTCTCAGTACAAAAGAGATATGGATGTGCTGGAGTGAGTCCAGCAAAGGACCATAAAGACCATTAAAGACTTGTAGCATCTGATATATGAGGACAAGCTGAGAGAGATGGGACTGTTCAGCCTGGAGAAGAAGCCTGGGGAGGATCTCATCATTGAGCACAAATACCAGATGGAAGGGAGCACAGAAAACACCCAGGCTGGCACGTCGTCCAGTGACATGACAAGAACCAGTGAGCACTAAACAAAGCACAGGAAAATCCCCTTAAATTCAAGAACAAAGTTTTACTTTGAGGCTGGTCAATTCTCAGAGAGGTTATGGAATCTTCATCACTGAAGATATACAAAACTCAGCTGGACACAGATGTAGCTGTAATTGACACTGCTTTAAGCAGGAGAATTATACTAGACTATATCCCTGAGTCCCTTTCAACCTTAAGCCTTTTGTGACTCTTTGAAAAGATGGCTTCATAATTAGATTAAAAATAACAGCTGGGAACACATAGTTACCTTACTTCCTTGTCCCATAGCTGAAATTTTTGTGAGAATAGCCAATAAATGAAATTGTATGAAGTTAATAGCTATATAAAACTGTGTATCGTCACTTTCATGGTGGTCATGTCAAGGGAATTACAGTAAAATTTACCTAGATTAATGAAGGATGAACTGTGATGAAACTGAGAAAAGTGAAGTGATGATATAACCCTTAATGGATGAAGTAAAGACTGTGGTGTGGATGTTGCTTACCTAGACTGTAATAAAGCTTTTTTTTTTTTTAACAAAAATTATTTTTATATCAAATTACACATTATAGAAAAGAATATCTAGAAAAAAAAGTCAACCACTTTTATTATACTCTCTTTTTAGTGATAATATTTTCTTTATAAAAAAATGTGTGGAATATATAGGGATACTTTGTATCTTAATACACAAATAGATTTTATAGCTATTAATGTTTTCTGATTTGCAACAAGTATTTAAACTGAACACAAGGTGGTGCCCTTATCCTAGAAGTATATATTAGCAATTGAGTTAACAGGAACACACATGACATCCTAGAATAATTTTCAAGTTTAGTAAAACTGCTTTAAAAAAGAATACTAACGCTGTTCCTGTTATCTGGCCTGTAAATACATCTTGTTTCTAGTACAAGATTGTTATAATGATCATATTTCCAGGTTACCATTACAGTATTCAAATAAGCCTGAGTTTAGTATTTAAAGGTTATGGATTTCATCATTCATAAAAATGGAATCAATTGAATTGTCTATATTTTCTTATTATTGGAAGTTTTTTGGACTGCACATGGAACAAATAATTTATACTTTTTCATTTATAAGTGCAAAATGATCATAAATTCTTTTAATCTTGAATAGCCCTAAGGCAGAGAAACATAAAGAGCATTAGTAGCTTTTCCATATACTATGTTTACAAACTACGGTGAAATAAAAGCAGTCATATTTTTTTATTTTTGTTTTTAAATACTGCTTTCACTGAGCCAATAAAAACCAAAATAGTCACAAGTTATACATGCATATTTATACTACAAAATATCAATATTTATAAAGCACGATAGCAATTGAATATTCTGTGTGATATTAATAATTATTATACTGTGTGATACAATATCTCTGTGTGTTGAGCATAATTTTGTTGGGCATGACAGGATACTTTGGGTATAAAATGGAAATAGAGTCAGGTCAAAACAAGAAGTTAAAAGGTAACTGGTTACGGACTTGTGAATCTGGGCTGTTCCCCTTCAGTGCGGTGCTTTCCCCAGTGTATTTACTCTGTTTCTCAGCACCATGCAGAGTTAGTGCAATTCCTTTGCTCCTAGGGTGTGAATTAGCCCGGAGCAAGCTACCCGAGTCTACATAGTCCTTCATTGAACTATGTGGATTTACCCTTTGAGCCTGTTTCAAGACAGGGATTTCAGTCCTGGACTCTGTAATCTTTGATGAATGCCCTATCCTATTTGCTATTCTTAGACCTCTCTCTCCATCCACACACTTTCTTTCTTGTCATAACATTTTTGAGAGGTCCTGCTTTCTCCTGGGCATGAATGGGAAAATTCTGAAATCTTAATAATGGTTGCACGTGGGAAACATTTTACACTGATCTCATTAGACATCTTGCACTTGCTTCTTGTACTCAAGATAGCTCATTTAATCTTGCTGTGCACATGAATTCTTTAAGTATACATCACCTGAACTTCCCCACTGTTCCTTACTGCAAAGTAGAGCTTCCTTGCCTTCAGAAGAGAAATTAAAAATGAAATTCTTTAGGTGTTCCTTGAATCAACCATAAACAAAAGAGTACATTTTCTCTCAGCCTCTCCAAGGAACAGTTAATCAGTCATTCTGAGAGACTGTTTTGGTTAGTTTATTAAAATAATAAAATTGCTATGATGGTTTTAGCATTGTACTCTACAAGTATGTTATCTAAAGTAAAATTACTTGCCTATTCATTTGCCACTAATGAAAAACAAAAATCTTATTAAATTACAGCTATTAGAATAATGAAAATGAAGTGTACTTAATATTGAAATTTCCTTCTCAGCCACCTTCAGAAGCTCTGTTCAAGATAAATGTGTCTTTATGGATAGTTAGTAACAGATACACATTGATAATCTGTTCTTTATAAAACACTTGTGGTTTCTTGTTTTTTTGTTTTTTTGGGTTTTTTTAATAGATGAACTCACCAGAGAATGATAGCTCAGGAGCATGTGCTCAGAGCTGTTTGTGTTCAGTTTATACACTCTAGGCACCACAAACAGTTACTTTGTAAGGGCCAGAAAGTCTTTGGGATGCTTAGCCAGTGAGGGCTTTTCGCTAGAGAGCTGCAAATAGCACAGAGATAAAGAAAATCACAAATGAATGTCCACCAGTAAGGAGGCAATCCCGGTGCTTTCTGGTTTTATATGCTAGTGTGGAATCAGGGAGCAAAACAAGCAAAACTACAATCTGTTTGCACTCCTAAATCCTTACAAAGAGAAACCATCACTTCACATGTGTTGCATTTATCTCTGTTGGTCCCTTTCTCAGTAGTTGCCTTTGCTTTACCACAATAAACTCAGTCATTAACACTGGTACCTGCGGTGCATTTTCCCCTCAGGAACTGCCCATGCTGGGGTGATCATCTTCAGGGATTCTGGATGTAAACAAGGACTTGAGTGCTGCTACTCAGTAAAGCTGTGCACTGTTCTTCTGAATGTGGGCTTAAATTTCGGTGCAAATAGGTTTTTGTTAATAAAAAGAAAATAAGAATGGTAGACCTTGTTCTCCTTTAGGAGAACACCACCATGTGTGATAAGGCTTTAAGAACAGCCTCAGAACTCAAAGGGGCAACAAAATAGATGTAGGAATGATACTTTTCTCGTCAGGTTTTATGTTGAAGGGCTATGGAACAGAGAAGGAAGCAGTGCTACCAAATAGCAGTAAAAGGTGAGACAAGGAACATCTTGCCTGCTCTGCATACAGAGAGATTTTCTCTTATCCCTTATGCCCTGGTTCTACAAATCTACTTTTAGGTTAAAGCATAGATGTGTCTGCTCAGGAGCAGCTCTTTGAAGAAGCTGTAGGTGTAGCATGTCTGTCATTAATCAGGCTGGAGATGACTCTCAGAGTCATGGAAAATGAAATGAACAGTTAAGTCAGTGGGTGAAATAAACCAGACTCATTTTTCAAGTCTTCTTACCAGATGAACAGACAACCTTTGATGATATCAGCTTTCTTGTTTTCCTTACTCTAATTCTCAAATTCATTTATTGGATATTTGAAATCTATTGTAGGCAGCAACTACCATACACACACACACACACACACAAATTATTAGATATATACACCTAGAAGATATAGTAAAGATTAAAAAGATAAGAACATAAGCAGGAAACCCTATAATGATAGCTGGAACAGCTAATAATTCTGATAATTAAGTATTAGATCATAACTCTAAATTATCAGCTATTAAGAATTAATTAGTTATTATTACTATTTTGATTATGTGAGAATCATTACTGGTTGTCTGTTGTAAGAGAGTTACAACTTGTGCATTGTATGCCTTTCCTCTGCTGCTATGCAGAGAATCACTGCTAGAGGTTTGGAAACTTGTAAGACTCCTTTTTGGATACCAAAAAAGACATATATGTATTAAATTTAATTGGAGAGCACTGATAAAACAAAATGAAACTATTAATATAATTAATCTTTAAGATTTCTCTGTTCTACTTGAATATCAAGTCCCCCAAAAAATGGCTCAATAACAAGAATTAACACCAAAGAGACTTACACATAGAGAAATTGTTCCTCAGGCAAGAGAGCCTGTTTCCAGAATAAACCAATTGCAGCTCACCGAGCCTTGTGTAAGGGAAAACTCACAAATTTGACCACTAAACTCCACACTAAAGAGAGGAACTTGGGGAGCTACAGATCACAGCACCTCCTGGTTACTTCCACAGCAACAATAAATACAGAAATTTTACTTTGTTACTCTTTCCCATGCAGACAACTATACCATAGATGTCATCTTCTGTTTTGTTCCTTTCTCAGCTCTGGTGTAACAAAAGAGCGTTTTTCCTCTTTGTCCCCAGCAGATACACAGGTGTCTGTTCCCTGACGCACATCTCCCTGAATGAGCTCTGACATTCCTTCGCTTCCATGCAGATGATCTAATTATCCCCTCCTGCTGCTGAAAGACACTGCGGTTTGCGTGCTCGGAGCCGTGTCTCTCAGTGCGTGCCGGACATCTGCTCTGTGACTCCTGACAACCCGCACCAGTCTGCGGCACCGGACAGCGATTACTGACCACTCACATGCCACGCAAAGTACAATCAGCATCACCTTTAAATCTTGAAACTCAACTTCCAACATTAAGAACAGAGATGTGGCTTCTTCTCCTGCTTTTGAGCAGGCTGTAGGCACACATCTCAACGCACAGTTTAGCCCTTTATAAATTTTCAGCTGCTCGGGTGCAGTGACTGTTCAGAATAAATTTACAGAAAGCACATCATGTTATCTTTTCAACTTCCTAGTCAGAATGCTGTGCAGTAGAAGCAATTGTCTGTTTACAAGAATGGAGTAGCTCATAGGATGTAGCATGCCACTTAAATGTATTACAAATATTAAAAGAGAGAAAAACACATTTTCCTTATTTTCCTTTAAAATATGACAGCTCTGCAAACATACACTTATTCGAACCTTCATTTCAAGTTAGTCATCATAGTGCTTCACTCTCCAGTTCTTTATATGCTGTGAACCTCCAGTGTCAATGCAGTTGTTTCTAAGGTAACAGATCAGAATGCCTTGTGAAAAAAATGAATCAGATCTTGAATATTCAAGACATTTCCAGTTGCAGAAATGAAAAAAGGGCAGTATCATTTCAACTGATGGTTCTCAATATCTTCTAAACCCTGTCATGATTTGCAGACAGAAAAAATTATAATCCACCCTAAGGCTGCAGTGTGAGAGTGCAGTGGCATATGCAGTTTCAGGCATGTAGACTGTCAGAAATTTTTAATCAGAGCCATAATTAAGGAATTATGGAGGCTGTTCTCAACAGTCTCATTGCCTCATTGCAGGCTACACATACACAGAATACAGATGAAGAATGTGTTTGGTAGGATTGTGCCTTCATTCCAACCACTGACAGCTGCACAGAAATCTTCCTGTCAGACTTGTGATGCATAAACCAAAAAATACACTAAAAATGAACATAAATCAGCATGTTAAAATAAATGCATATACTTCCCCAAGGAAGCAAATATGCATTATTTGCATTAAAGAAAACAATATCTTTCACAGGTAATTATCGGAGTCAATAATTTTCAGTGAATGGGATTATTGGGTTTTCCTGAGAGGTTTTTGTGTTTTGTTAGCTTGGTTTTTTTAACTGTCTAGAACTACATTTTGTTTCTTTCAATGGTTGTTTTGCTTATCTGAGTCCAGAGATCATATAAGAGGTGCACAGAGAAAATTTGAATCAAAATAAAATGTAAGGTTTTTAGAAAATGTCTGCTACTACAAAAACAAACAAACAAAACCCCACCTAAATTATTTGATTAACAGTATCTAATATATATGATTGTTGATATATGTGTTCTGGAATATGCACAAACATACCCACCATCTGTGATAAAATAATCACAAGGTATTTTTCAAATGTCCATCATAATGAGATCTAAAAAATCAATTTGGTAGAAAAGGATCAGTCTTCATAAAAACTTTCAGAGCTGTATTCTTTTCCACATTATTTAAGGGAAAACAGGCATAACAGGCTGGTAGCTTCAGGAACAGGCAAAAGGCATGGTACAATGACTGAACTGGTTCTGACAACTTGTACCTGTCACCCTGTCTGTGAAAAATTAAAAGTTTTGGGTACTTGTATAATTTAAAAAAAAAAAAAAAAAAAAAAAGAGAGAAAAAAAGAAAGGTGGGCACAGTGATTGGGGTCTTACGTTCTCGGAAAGACGTGAAGAGCATCTGGAACCGGCTGCTCCGACTGCCCTCATCTGCCCACATGCGGATTACGCCAAGGCCTGTTCGCAGCATCACATCGTTAGCAACGGTGCTGCAAAACTTTGCTTTCAGATCCTCCACAGAGCTGCTTCCATCATACACAGCTACAAAATTCCTTTTGCATTCATTGGAATTCTGCATTTCGTAGTCCAAGAATCTCAAATAGATCTATGAAACAAACAACAAAGGCAACATATGTAGATATTTGGGAATGACTAAACAAACATTAAACATCTTTGCTCCATGAAAAGATTTTTTCTGGAACTGCTGATCCATAAGCCACTTCCCTGGAAGGGCATTAATGTGGAAACCGATCCGATCACTCTTTATACTTCCTGGTATTATGTCTTGCTTCGAAGTAGAATGTAGCAGAAGATACAGGTATTTTTGTTCTTCTTTGCAGTAAGGTCCTAATTTCCAATTATATACCTGTCTTTGAGGAGTGTGTACAACAGTCCTTCAAGCTAAAGGACAGGCAAGCTAGAAATTTCTTCCTTTGCTGGCTGGCAGAGTATTGCTCTATTACTTGCCTGACATGGAAAATAATAAAGCAAATAATTGCTGCTCCCTCCCCAGAGTCAATATGTGTCATCTTTGTTATATGTCTCAGCTACACTGACTCAGGAAGTGAGAATCTGGGAGCCACATAGAACTCAAATCATTAATATTTTTATGTTTTCTCAAGCTATTTGGCCACAATCTCAGCTTTTCTAAGCAAAGCCTTATGGTATATATATTCATAATTTAACAGGGTTAAAATCAAGTGTAATTCATAGAAACCGGTAGAAACCTAGAAAGTTCTTTTAGGAAATGTCTCTTGCATACTATGTAAGTTTACACATAAATCTACACAAAAAGAAGCAGAGGCAAAAAGAAAATGCTGCTATTTGATATTTGATTCTATATGGACTTTACTGGGGAAAATCACTACTTTTAAAAGCAATTGATAATACAAGCAACATCAAATATTCCAGTAAAAGAGAAGGTAAGTAATACATTCAATAAAACTGAATTGTAACTAACTGAATTTTATGAACAGACACATGATACATAACCAAACTGCCAGGATTACGTAGGACACTTCAGGGCAATGATACAGAAAGGTGAAATAGGGGAGAAATCCAGTAAACATATCCAGCCATATGCATCTTCACGCAAAAAAAATAACCAAAAATAAACTCTACTGTATTAGACGTTAGACATACTTCTTTACAGTCTTCAGGTAGTTTATTATATGTACTGAACAACTGCTTAAAAACCTTCTTTGGATTTGCATAAAGTACACAAACAGTATATATCCTAGTAACAACAGGATTCACGACTTCAGCTCATTAATATATTAAAGCTCTTATGGTTTGAGAATTATGTGCTATTAAGCAGTCTGCCACTGTTTCACAATGGCTCAGATTTTTAAATGAGCCTTTTCAGGTACTCTCTTATGATACATTTTCATTCCTTGTTCTGCTTTGCAATAGGTTTCTCTGAAAAGAACATTTTTTAAAACAATTTTTATTAGCATATGAAATTTGGTATACTAAATTTCATTTTGCCTCCTCATATTTTTCTGGTATGTTATTTCATACAATAATCCTTACTTACGTTTCAACATTACCGTCCTCCAGAAGAACTCAGAGGAATATATTTCAATTAAATTGCAGTTAAGTGAATTCTACTTTCACCATGCATCCTGCTTTTTAAAGACTATAAATTAAGGAACTTGCTTGTATTGATCTCTACAAACTGGAACAGTTATCAGCAATACACAAAAAGTAATATTCAGATGGCAATGTCATAGATGAAGAAATACTTTATGTAGTGATTTTTATGTAATTTACTACTTCCTCCACTCCTGCAGTATAATGAAAAATTACTAGAGTTAAGTCACCCAGCATGGCTGAAATTTTCTCACAGTATCCACCAACTTTTATAAATTAGTTGCCTTGAAAGATTTGCATTCCTGTTAAAACAGTCACCTACTTCCTTGGTGAAGTATTGCTTAAAAGGCTTCTTTTGAATTCTGAAGATTGGTTGAATGCAAAAAATGCATTTCTGAAGTTCCTCTGCACTGGCTACAACCCTTTACAAGTCTCTCTTCTTTTCTTTTGCAAGTCTCTCATTCTCTACTCTCTTCCTCCCTTCCCCAGGTGCTCGGGCACTCAGCCTTTTACTCCTCCTCATGCTCCAAATCTTTGTTGTTGGTGTTCTCCAGCTAATTAGAGCATTTCTGTCTTGCAGATAGATCACTAAGCTCACTACTTTAACCCCTCAGGTAAATTTCAACTTCATTGTGGCTCCTGCTCTTTTCTGTTTTTGTAGGATCAGCCACTTCTGTGGTCACCCAGAAGATGGGTGATCTTTGCTGCCAGCTAGTACATACCAGCTGTTACACCTCTTCCAGGAAGTGTATGAAAATGTAACTGGAATCAAGCACAAATGAGCAGAAAAGGGCCAGTGAGAGAACTGTAGAGAAGAATTTTGGATCAGTCAGTGACTCCAGTGCAGGCATGAAGAACTGGAGTGGGCAATGTGTGATGAGGTCTTACTCCTCACTTTCATCGTTTGGTAACACCTTCTTGTATTAGCAGCTCCTGGGGTCCAGCACAGGGATGATTTTGGTCTTCCAGAGCAAGATTATAAGGGAGGGTGGGAGCTAGAGGAGGAGGAAGAGCTATGATACCACATGAATCAACTGGTTATAGCTGGGACACATCTTAGAGCTGCTTCTGTGTCCTAGAGACCAGTTGCTTTTGCTCACACAAGAATGTAACAGGCACTGTGAAACCCTGGCACCCAGCCTCTCTTGTGAAACTGCTGTGCATAGTTCACCTCTGCATAATGCTTCACTTAAACAGGTAGTTAAATGTGCACCTTGCTTTTCTGTCCTCCACTAGACTGCATCATATGGGGACTTCAGTGCTTTCCATCTTTGTAATAATACAGTAAAAACCTTCAGCTCCTGCTTATGTGCAATATTGTAGATACATCAGCAAAGCAAGTCAGAGAAATGTCTCATAGGGAAGCACAAAAGGCTTCCAACATGTTATTGTCATAAATCATTACTTTTATGACATATATGTCTATCATATGCGTATCATCTATATGTTACTATATGCTATACATAGATAAGACAGACCATACAGATATGGTCATATCTGTACATATCCTTGTACATATATCACATTCTTGTCTTACTCCACTCTTCAGGAAAACTTTTTTTCTGAAGAGTGGAATAAGACAAGGAATAATTTATTCCAGGAAAAAAAAAGAAGTCTCTTAGTCTGCAGAATAATTGTTAAACTATCCTATACTGGTGGAGGAAAGACCTTTTACACTTGTTTACGTGTTCTCTCTTTCTATCCTGCTTTCTTATTTATACAAATTTATGTGTACATAGGTATGTGTGTATACCTATAGATAAGCACACACATAACTTGTATAGGGTATCCCATTTCAGTACAGAAATTTAATTTATTTCAGATTTCATTCTTATGAGAAACATGAGCTAATACTCATTGGGGTTATGAAATACCAGCTCTCACAGCAATTTCCAGCATTCATCAATTATTCCTGATCTACTCAGATTGTTCATATAACAGTACAAAGTCTTAGTTCTATGGGCTTATCATTTGGCATTCTCTACTTTCTCGTGGATTGCTAGCCTTATAAAATAGCAAAATACTTCTTAGAGTAGCAGTTATAGATGCTGAGAAGGAATCTTGAGAACAACTTATCATTTCACTCTTTCAGTGAAGAAGCCAACACTTGCACTTACTCCCAAACTTTAGTTCAACTGTTAACCACATCAGTTCATTCATGTGTGTGGTAAATTAAGCTAATACCATACAGCCTTGGTAGGTATTGTAACCACTGGAAAGAAGTATTAGACTTAAAAAAATCTACTTTTACCGTTCAGAAGAGTTATGTCACTTTTGTAAATTAAAGAAAATAATTTCCTGATATCCTGAGGTGACTGGAAGTTTCATTCTCAGAATAGGAGACTATTCCCAGAACTTTATGTAAAGTAATAAGGACTTGCTACAAAGCTCACTGAAGTCAGTGGGTATCTTTCCATTTACTTATTTGGATCAGACATATGGATTAAGACTGCAGTGCATTTTTAAAACAGGAAACTGATTACACAAACTGACAACCTGATATTGGATCAGATTTTATTTTAAGGAGCTGAAATAATTTAATTGCATCTGCATGCCTCTGCCAATTTTTATTGTTCTATTACTATATATTTGCCATTGTTCCTGTCACTGGCTGTAAGACCTTCACTGGCAGAAGAAAATGACTAATAAATTGAGTTCCCCAGGGAAAGAATAAAACTGATTATATGACAAAATGTTATCTAATGCATAATGTTCCTGATACACAGTTTTCTGAATTTTCATTACTTTCACTGGTATAGGGATCTCCCTAAAAGAAATTAAGCAGAAAGAGAGAAAAAAAATTTATTATTTCTGGTTATTTCATTTACCGAGATCTTACTTATTGCTTCTACCAACAGTGGATGAGAAACTTTTCTCCATCAAAATAAAAAAAATAAACAAACTCAAATCCCATCATCTTCCTACATTAAACATTTTTTCATTGATTCCAATGGAAGCTTCTGGAATAATATTTCCATAGATACATTATATTAGCATAATTGGGACATTCTTGTTGAAGAGAACATCTTATTTGAAAGAAGCAGAATAACTGCCATATCTTCTTCCACATTTTCATTTTTAAGTTTTAATATGACATGTTCCTCAAATCATCAGTTCCACATAGAAGAACAGGCCTCTAGTGCACAAGTATTGGCTGTTCCCAAGTACTAAGATGTCACTGCAAATGCCAATGCCATTAGCAACAAAACTGATAAAACCTCACTGCAACTGTGGCATGTATAATTTACATTTGGCCACATTAGATTTTAACTAATTGTCTTGTCACCTTTAAGGTTTCTTTTGTCATCATCATAACAAAGAAATGCTGGATAAGTTTTACTATTTTTTTTAATTTAAATTTCAAAACAACAAGTCTCTGACTGCGTGTATTAGAAAAAAAAAAGAATTATTTTAAACTATGGATAATATATCACCTTGGTAAAATGATCAGATTATAATCTCTTCATAGTGAATCACTTTTTATGAGTTCTGCTTTTTAATCAATCACTGAATGTTAGTGCTGACAATATGATTGATCAGGCCAGTCAGAAAAAGCTGCAAACCATATCCTAGCATATCAGACTTAATATATATGCACAGACATTCAGTCCCTTCAAACCAAACCAAACAAACAAAAAGGCATCGTTCAACTGCCAAAAGTAATTTAGATGTAAGACAAAAACCTTCTCTTCATTGGGGCCTAAGATTCAGATTTCACATTTTCAGCTTCTAGGTTCAGTCAATTCTCTTGTAAGCATGAGGCTGCGTTAAATGGTCCTGTGTGTTTCCCCATTGCTCTGTGATCAGTTATAGTGCCTGCTTTACTCTGCATTTTGTTCAGCTCTATGTGATTCACAAAGGACTTGCAAGATGATACCCCCAGTATTTAGGCCTGGGAAGTCCATTTTTTTTTTTTTTTAAAAAGTAGATTGTGCAACACTAATTAATCTCCTTCGAGTCAATTATACCAGCCTAAAAATAATATTTCTATAAATGCTTCAATTTGTCTTCTGAAGTAGCCTGTCCTGTTGCTTGGATCATAAACTTATTTTTTAAATCAACATTACTTCAGCCCCGAACTGTTAACAGTACATGTTCTGTTTGTTTTTTTGTTTGGTTGGGATTCTTTTACATTTTTGGGCCTGCTGTTACTAGTTTTGGGACCATGCAGTTCAAAGAGAGAACTCCATACGTCATATTTTCCTCTCTGCTGGGGCTTGGAGAATACTGTCAAAGGTGACAACCTTCTATAGTACTTCTAACACCCTGTGATTCACAGCCAGGCTCAGACATCAAAATAACATTTCCCTGGACAAGTGAAGTTCTTTGGATTTCTTTGCTTTGTCCTATTTGTTTCTTCAGATTTTTCTGAGTACCCAGTAGCTGACATTTATTCTGTCAAGTCATCCTCATTTTTCTCTCATACAGTGGCAAAATGCTCACAAGTGACAACCTTTACAGCTCCCTGGTGCTGTTCTGCCTTTTAGCACTGAACACTGTAGGTCACATCCTGATTCTGCTGTTCTCTTTGGCAGATGTTTTATTACTTCCATCAGTAGCTTTCTATTGTCACAATTTCTAACAATTTTTTGGTTTGAGGATGCTGAGGTTAGTTATATTTCCATACCTGGATGGAATAGATTCATGCTTATCTATTGTGTTTTTTTTTTTTGTCAGTGCTACTGGGGTGTGGCTATTACCACACCTGGTAGAAGAGATTCTACACATGATTATACACACCAGCTATTCTTGCATCTTCATCTAACAAAACTGTTTCAAAGAATTTATTTTACTAGTTTAACGTAGGCAAACAATATTTTCTATTTTGTTCACCTTGTTCCAGGTGCTTGGTCTTTTTAATTCATAATAATATTTGCATTATCTGTATGTTAGCGATCTTTAGAGTTTCTTCAGAGATGGGGCTCATTTGAGGCATATGCTAGCCTGCCAGTGCTGGCAGTTTAAACTGTTCATGCAAGTTTCATCCAAGAGCACGTTTCCACTTCATATATGAAAACAGAAAATATTTTGGTTTAGTCAAATTAGTTTATATATAATTTGCTTCACTGCATAATTCCTCCTTACTGTTTAGTAAATGTGTGCACAACAGCCCAGTCGCTCTCCAGACCACATTCAATCCAAAGTCAGGTACCTGGATACCTAAAGCATCATAGAATGATAGAATTGTTTAGGCTGAAAAAGACTTTTAAGATCATTTGGTCAGATACACCATAAAAACAGTGAGAAATTATTTCTAGGGTCTACCAATTAGCAACACCTATCCTGTGGATGCTAAAATAACTACTGCCTGGAATTTTCCTTCTCGTGGGATCGCAAAGATTCCCACAAGCTGTGACCTTGGTGGCAGCTGTTCGTAAAACAGTAGAAAGATGTTTTGATTATGGGTGCTGTGACACCCCAGCCAATCACCCCAGGGGGTGGCTGGCCTCTTGATCAATTGTCTGGAGGTTGAAAGGGTATAAAAAGAGCTGTAAATTAATAAATAAAGGCTTCTTGGCATCTATGTGAAGAAAATCGTCTTTTCTCACTCTTTCTCCTCCTCCGGCAACTAGCAGATAAGCAACACCTATCCTTTGTAAATATGCAAGGGTCTTGGTCCCAGTTGGTCTTCTGGCCCATCAGGCTCAGGCCTCACACCCCAGCCTTTTGCATTGCTGATCTGCTTGAGCTGGGCTGGGCCCTTTGCCATGGGCAAGCCCAGTCACCACTACAACCCAGCCACCATGAGTGGGCCTGCCCAGCTCTCCTCATCAGCCATGTCAGGCCCTGTGGCCACCCTGGCCCTGGCCCCTTTCTGTGTGCTGCACATCCCCTTCCCACTGCTCCCCAGTAGCTCTGCTTGGAACAATTTAATTGCTGAAATGCAGTTCAAGTTTCACAATACAGCAATAATACATCAAAACTAGATACTCATTAAGTCTTGCATCCTATAACCTGTAAAGATACCGTCTTTACCCAGGAGCATGCTCAGGTGGACTGAGAGAATTAGGCATCACTTTGTGATAAAACTTCATTTCTCATGGTGTACACACAGAAAGTAGCCTCACTGTTTGCTCAGTCTAAATGTACCTCCTGAATAAATGACTTCCACTGGACAGGATTGAAATTAATGCTTGTCTATCTGCAGTTTGGATGTTCTTTTCTGAGCTTCCCAGAGCTTTTGATTACAAGCACTGCTTACTGTTTTTCCCATCATCAGAACATTTTAATTGTAAATATTTTTTCACTTTTACTGTCAAATTCTTTCTTTTTTTTTTTTTTTTCTTTTTTTTTTCTACAGAACCTCTGAAGAAACAAGCACTACACAATAGTATCTTTCTGGGAAAATTACCCACCAAAAGGGGCGCTATCTGAACACAAACATGGATTCTTGGGGGACCTTGTCAAACTCTGCCAACACATCCAGTATATCACAGAATCACAGATATAGTAAAATGCTTGTCATTTGTGTTATCCTCTGATATTTTGTCCTTAACAGAGAGAAAATATTATAATTCTTTTAATTTTCTTATTTCTATTAATAAACAAAGTTTATTTGTTACGCAGTGCTGAAGCAAATACCTCTGAAGTTTTTCAAATCCCAGTGCAGTAAGTTTATTCACTTCCTCCTTTGGGCTTTGCTCTACAATGAAGAATTATGGAATGGGGAGGTTCCTCCATCTCTTTACTCTTCTGGGTCAGTCGGCATATTTGGTCTCTTCATCTGCCATTCTTGCTCAGACTACTGATTCTACATGAAGTGCAGAACCCTGTGTGATCTGATCTAGGTGATCCTGCTCTCACAGGGGGGTTGGACTAGATGATCTTTCGAGGTTCCTACCAGCCCCTGACATTCTGTGAACTCCCAGTATTTATGAACTGCAAATGCACATCTATCTTACTCATCAGGAACTGGCTTCGAATTATTACAAGAAACACACACTTTGCAACCAATCACTGTCAAATATAAGTCTCCAGGTCTGCGTACAAATTGAAGTAGTGTTTAAACTTACTTCTACTGTCTTCTGCACTTCCAGAAAGTTTCAATTCTGCATTAATTTTCAGCATTTTGGTTTTTGTGCTATAAGGTAATCGCTGATGGCTATATTTTCAGTATGTACAAGAAATTCACCGTTCTCTGTCCCATTACAGCTTGCTGAGGATATCAGCAATGTTATACCCAGACTGTCAGTTTGAGGCTCAGGCTTAAAAATCTTAAGTTTGTACTCTCTGACTGATCTCATTGCTTATACATTGAGCCCAGTCTTGGCTTTAATCTGGAATTGGAAATCAAGGAAAGGACTTGCATCTTGCTTTTGCAGACAGTTTAGGTTGGATGAACTTAAGCCAAATGAAATTGCAAGCAGCCCACATTCTGGCACAGTTTAATTAAGAAACTAAAGGTGTAAAAATCCAAACCAAACTCTGCCTGAGAAACTCTGGACTTTCAGGCATAATTCCCAGTAGCAGACTGTGATGCCCAGAGTACAGGAACATGTAGATTTAAAGATGTCTGTTGAGTTCTTACTGTTCTTAGCAGGAAAGCCTGTTTTCATACGTGCAAGCTACCATAAATTATAATGTCACTAAATTATTCTACTGAAAATGTCATTAGTTCAAGGTTAGATAAGCACAAAAGAAGTTGACTGTAAAATATGGACAATAGAATCCAGGTCAATTGCATCTTACCATAAATCTTACTTATACAAAGCTTTAAAACATTTTATCCATTATTTCCTTCCTTAATACCTGAAAATTTTTCAAGCAGTCCCAGTATAGTGATACCATAGCCCTATGTATATGTGCATGTGTGTATACATGTATGTATATATTTATATATGTACATCAAATCCACATTAAGAAAGTTCAAGTGCTAAATTTTGTTTACCACTCTAAGATTAATCTAGGCTTGAAATATTTTTTCTTTTCTAGCTTGCTGGTAGGTTGTTACCTAACCTACATTTTTAGACCACTAGCAATGCTGGCTGAACAAACTTCTTTAACCAATCATTCGTAATTCTCTCATTGCTGTTTGCAATTTTCTTCCCTAGTATCTAACCTGAGTCTTTATTTGGAGTACAGGAGAATGTAAGCTATAGACATGCACATCAGAGCATTAATTATTCATTGTAAAAGTTTTTTGTTATCTGTTATCATTCTCCACAAAATCTAGATGATATCAAATAACTTCTACTGTTTCCTCAGGTTTTCTAGAAATATCATTGCTCCCCCTTCCAGAAGCTCTTCAGCTGGTATACACTTCATGAAATGCAATGCAACTAAGCACAGGTATAGAGTTCAGGAAGAACTAAATAATCTTCAGTCCGGTATTAACTGTGGCAGAGTGGCATTCTTGTGTTACACACTGTTTATGGTTATGGAACTACACAGTTTGTACCTTTACATAAAAACTGAACTGTGGATAAACCCTACAAGTAAGTAAATACGGGATTTCTAGGAGGAGTTTGAATCACATAGAACTTTAAAGGTAGCAAGTAAGAATATCACAATGACATTATCTGACCAACCAAACATAAACTGCAGTTAAGATTATAGGACAATTTTATTGGCTGATTTAGTTGTTTTTATTATAATAAGCACAATTCTAATTTTGTGTTTAACTGTCTTCTTTCTACTAAGTATATAATACATGCAAAAATAATTAATCAATCCGCTATTTCTTGTCTATAACTACTTTCTATGGCAAAGGGGGAAGCTAGTCTGCTTAACTGAAAGGTTCCATGAATATTGAATTTATCCAAAAGTAAAACAAAAAGTATGAAATTAAAGTATATTCTGAAAACAATTTATCTGAAGTCTTTATGAGCCAACTATTCATCTGCTCTCCTAAACTTTGACAATAGAAAAATGCCTTTTTCTCATCTGGAAATCCTTCATCCTGCTTATTCAATATCAAATGTGAAAGAGTTAGATATATTCAGGACAGTCTGCTCTGAGATTATACCAAAAAAAAACCCCTTATCTTTTTAAAGATGGCAGAGATTAGTTGAGATATAAATTCTACCTTGCAAAACCTTTCCTGTCCAACAAAAGACAGCTAGAAGAAATAAAATGTGGATTTGTCTTTAACACGGTGCATGAAAGTAGGTGGGAGGCACAAAGCCATTCCAATTGCAAAGAGAGGAGAAACAGTAGTGTAGCCAGCCACAATAATCCAGGTAATAACTGATAAGATGTGGATACGAGAGGAAATCAAACAGTATCCAAGAAAAGAATTGTTAAAGTCATTGCAGCCCTCTCCTGTTCGTTACAAAGGCATGGCTTGCTGACTGTGATGGGAGGGAAATGAGAAAAGTACCTCTTTTTGTCTGTGGCTTTAAACTAAAGGAACTAAAGGTCTCATACAGAGGAATGTGACTTTACCTCAGTTCCATTTTCACAGTTTGCAGATGAGAAACAAAGATTAATTTAGGGAGTCTGTAGTGTTCCCTTAGTAGTCTCGTATTAGGTATTCAAAAGATATTGACAATTAAAGTGGTAAGATTACCTCCTGCTTAAGAAAACACATAGATTCTTTAAAAATATGATCAAAATTAAAGATGAATTTAAGAAAATTACTTATGGCAGAAAAAGCACATTAATGCTGCCCACATTATTATTTATAGAGAAAGAAGCTTATTTTGGCTGAGATGACAAATTCCCTTCTATGGCACAAGGAATAAAATAGTTTACAAGTTCAAACAGTAAAGTTATTAAACAAGATCTGACTGCACTAAGAAATGCACAACATATTAGAAAAGTCAATTTCTTAAATTAAATGGCAAATCAGCAAGTGGATGAAGGACTGACCTTGGATCGGGGTGGTGCTCGGATGTACCATTTACAGTCTACTGCTTCAGTTTCAGAAGCTTTTCCATCTTTGACAATTTGTATAGATTCCACAATTCCTTCAGGTCCTCCCATCTCAAACTCACAAACTGAATAACAAAATACCAGAAAAAATGAAATCTGAACAGCAAACAAAAATATTTTCTACAGCAAAGTGCAAAGGCCTTCAAGTTAGAAAAAACAAAACCCAACATACCAACCTGGCAATGGTTTCAAAGCACCAAGGTCCTTAAAATCCGGATCTTAAAAATTAAGAAAAAGAAAATTAGTTTTGTTCAATATCTTGGCTAATCTGTCAGTGTCCTAAATTTGACAAGGCACCTCAGTGATATACGTGCATTTCCTGGAATTAGAAATATTTCAAAACTATGAAAACATGTTAATTATTAATACAGAAACTACTGATACTATCACACCAACTTGGGTTTTTTTTCTCTTATGAAATCCTTCTTTTCTCTGTCTCTCTATCAGAAGGGTGAGTTCAAAAATATTTCTGCATACACCAGTAAGCAAGAACACCACAGAGCTAACCACATGATATTTTAATACGTCAGCCTAATGAAAGAGGATATATTTTCAGATCCATTCAGAATCTTTTTGCCTATTTTGCGTTTTGCAGTATAACATTCAACTTAACTAGAAAAATTTAAACTTTGTTCCATGTTTATGAATACTCTGCCATCACTGCTGACAAAGAGGAGACACTGTCTTTGTCAGAAGCATCCATTTAGCCCTAGTGGAATAAATACCATAAGGATTTACCATGTAATTCATTGTGCTAACAAGTCTAATAGATGTGCTACTTTCAACCAAATAAACATTATTATATTTACTGTCTAAGATGCTTTCTATCATGCTTTTATAGACAGGTATTAGCACATAGATGAAAATAGAGTGGGCTTATACCTATGCTTTAGTAGAGAACTCTCAACAGACAAATCATCATTTCACAAAATTTGGTTTAGCTTGAAGATACCATCCAAAACCAGAAATGTAAAAGAGGCTAAAATATTTCAAGTGAAGATGACTTCTTCAGAATATACAGGTCTTGACTGGGAGATTTTTATCACTTACACTGCTTTCCTATCTAAAATGAATATTTTGCACTGTTTCTCTCATTTTCAGGAAGAAGAAAATAACAACAACAAAACAAAACAAAACAACAACAACAAAAAAAAAACGCAAAAAGAAAGCCACTGGTCTGTTATTTTTATTTTTTTTTTCTGGAATGTTCATAGAATCATAGAATACCTGGTTGAAAGGGATCTCAGGCATCATCTGATCCAACCTTCTTTGGCATAAACACAGCCTAGACAAGCTGGCCCAGCACCCTGTTCTGCTGAATCTTAACGGTGTCCAAAGTTAGGGAATCCGCCACTTCCCTGAAGAGATTATTCCAATGGCTGATTGTTCTCATTGTGAAAAAGTTTCCTCATGTCTAATTGAAATCACCACAAAAGTAACTTGTACCCGCTACCCCTCATCTTTTCCATGTGGCTGTTGTCAAAAGAGCTTCCATCTTCTTTGTAGCCACCCTTTAAATACTGGAATGTGGTGATAAGGTCTCCACTAGGCCTTCTTTTCTCAAGGCTGAACAAACACAGTTCTCTCAGCCTGTCCTCATATGATAGACTTCCCAGTTCTTTGATCATCTTTGTGACCCTTCTCTGGACCTTCTCACTCCTGTCCACATATTTTTTGTATTGCAGGCACCAAAAGTTACTTCAGTATTCCAGGTGTGGCCTGACAAGAACTGAGTACAATGGGATGACTTACTTATCTTATCTTGTGATGCTCTTGTTGATAAAACCCAGCATTCCATTGGCTTTCTCTGCCACAGCAGGACAGGCGCACTGTTCACTCACATTCAGCTTGTTGTCCACCAAGACCCCAGGTCCCTTTCCACAGAGCTACTCTCCAGCTGAGAGTCTTTCTGCAGGGTATCTCTACTTTCCAAAGTGTCCACTTTCCTACTCAGTTTTGTGTCATCAGCAAACTTCATCTGGGTACACATGGTCCCATTATCCAGATTATTTAAGGTATTAAATAGTATTGGGCCCAATATCAATCCTTGAGGGACCCCCATTTGTGACAGGTTGCCACTTTGAAAAAAAAGTGGTTTTCCACCACCTTCTGGGTGTGGCCTTTCATCCAATTCCACAGCCACCACATGTACCACTTGTCTAAACAGTAACATATCAGTTTCTATTTAAAGAGACTGTGGGGAACTGTATTGAAAGCCTTGGCAAAATCCAGGTGGACAGTGTCCTCTGTTCTTGAAAAACTCCCAGCATCTGCTAGCTGCTTTATCCCCTATGAAATCTTCCCACAGAATCAGATTAATTCTGAGCGAGCAGAAGTTTGTTCTAAAATCTGAAGTTACCAACCTCCAGCATGCTCAGCAGATTCCCAGACTCCACAACACTGTGAACACTGAAGCCAAGGTTGTCACTAACCGAGATACAACAAAGCAGGTTTTCTTGGTCTGTGAACAGCTGTGGCAGATGTAACTGTCCTGACAAAGTCCTGACAACTTACCAAAGTTCTGACAATGACCAGGGCTTGACAAAGACCCAATAAAGATTGGGCCTTCATGGCCATTATTGTTTATTTTGGGCCCTTGGCTTGACATGTCCTGCCCTTGCTTCTAACTAATTAGAATGACCCCATTTCAAACTCTACTAGGGCGTAAATGGAGCCCCACTGCAAAGCCCATTTGAGTCAGTCCTCCTCGGAGCAGCAGGTTTGCAGTCAGGGACTTTCCCCTTGCATCAGGATGCCACCCAAAGAAATTTCCCCAAACTGAGTGAGTCCTGTCTGTTCCCCTGGCTATGTACAGTGGTATACACACACCTGAGGTGGTTTTCCTTCTGGTTTACATCTTGGGAGGCAGCTAAGTAACATTTGTTGCTGGTCTGGTTGGTCTAGCTTATTCCTCAGTTGGTTGCAATGGTGCAAGTGTGACCCAAATCCCTGGGTCCTTCGCTTGTTAGGATCTGGTCTTCTGAAATCAATGATAAACACACACATACAAACACACTGCATTAAGCCTCTCCGGAGCCACACAGTGCCCAGGCCATGAAGTCAACTCATGGAACTGATCTTAATGTTTCAGGATTGGGACAACGTAGAAAAAGCTATATGTAAAACTATTGTTTAATAAGGAGGAAATCTGGAAGTAGTAAATGTATCACATAAAAAAAAAACCAAGACCAACACCAAACCAACCAAACCAACTGACCACTAAAACTGCTGTTCTCCTTTAGCCTTAGTTGAGTCTAGACAGTAAGAATCATAATGAAGAAACGTTCTGCAAAATTCTTGTGCTCTATAAGCAAAATCAGCCATTTTAACCTGAACAATCAGAATGTGTTGACTTCAAAAATTAGAGTTGTAAAATTGCTTTTTTAAACTGTCCCTCTCTAACAAGGATGCTGTTTTTCCCAATTATCTTTTACAGTTGTACAATATAAATCTTGTGTAAATGCTTATGAACTTAAGGGACTGCAAATATAACTAAGAAGGCAATTATCATTAATTGTTAAGCAGTTTTATAGATCAATAGACAGATATAACCAACACTAAATGTAATTAAATATTTCAGTTCATGTACCCAGATGTTGATATCTAGTGCTGGGAGCAAGATACTTAAAGGAAACCTACTTTGACTACTGGTTCAAATCAACATACAAACTGTGTCTAGTATTAACTATTACATGTCTTCCTTTTGCTGAGTTTGCAAGGATCACTCTTATTTACTTAAAACACTCCACCACATTAGTAAAGTATAGAGGAGGAAAGGAGAAAAAGGACCTGACTAGATTTCTCCCGTATGAAGGTGTTTCCGTATCAATAAATGCTACTAGCAAGAATCCAGGATAAAGTGTAATCTAGACAATGTAAAACTTTTGTTAACAATACCGTAACATGATAACAATGAATAGAGAAGTACACAATCTGTTAATATTCTGGAAATACAGTAGATCAAGCTAAATTTTTAAAAATAATCTTCTTGCAACCCTTTGATATCTCAGGAGTGATAGTGAAATAAGATCTACAACTCCTGAGGTGATACACTTCATTAAACATTAATAGCATACCAGTGTTACTATAATAAAAACAACAATCTTCAAGTAAGGTGTTATCAGAGATGATCAAAATTCAACATTGTTTAAGCATATTTTCCTAGCAAATAAACAGATTATACTTTAGCAGCTCTTCTTATGTAATTCAATAAAATTCTTATTATCAGTCCCCCTGAGTCAGAACCCTTTTAATGAGACCTAAACACTGACTAGCTAGATCTTCTGAAAGACAGATAGTCCTGCTGAAAATCATGTCACCATTAGGAAAACTTCCCAAGACAGGAAAATTTTGCTGTAAAAACTAAGATTGATCACCTAGAATGAGAGAGAAAAATAAAAGGCAATGGGCCCTTAGGGAAATGCAATACATGTTGTGGTGTTTTTTGGTTTTGTTTTTTGGTTTTGTTTGTTTTTTTAAATTTGAGATCTTAGCCTGCTTGCCTCTCTTGTCTGCTATATAAACTGTTTGGAGTAGATTCTTTTTCCAGTGTAAATTTTATATGGGTGAGAACTGTGTTAGAAGGTAAGAGTACTCATGAGATCCTGGGTCTCACCCTGTAGCAGTTGTACTATTTGAAATGTGCTCCAGAATCCCTAAGTAAGAAGTACTTCTTCAAATTGACCTAGTGAGAAAGAAGACCAAGAACAAGCAACCATGTCATACTCAGGCTGATGGGGAAAGAGGAAGCCTGGGACCTTGTTGTGTGGAAGCCTGGGAGCCTTGTTGTGTGGGATTATTGGGCAGATCATATTTATTATGTGAAATTAAACACTAGCAGCTGAGCGTTACAATTAGGCAGGCTATTTCCCTTATGCAGCACACTGTGTATGGAAACACAGAGAAAGATAATCCTATGATGAATATTTCAGGGCCTGCACACACCTTTATCTGCCAGTTGCCCGGAAAGGTGTGAAAGAAGACTGCATGAGTTCAGGAGCCCACTTTATCTCAGCAATGCAGCCTTGCTGCAGTGTGTATGCCATCACCACCAGGACTATCAGTCAAGGGCTGCACCTTGTATGCATCTCCCCAAGATCATATCCCAGGGGCTGCCTGTGATTAACTGATGATCTCTGAACTTCACTAGGAAGAAAGATGTGCAACATGAAAGTGTTGTGGAGCTTTTCCTAAATGATGTTGAATACCTAGTCATGCAATTTCAGTGAAATACTACTAAGGCTTGGGATTTGTCTCATTGGTTTGTTATAGATGACTCCTAGCACAGCCCAAGGAAATAACACTTACGGTTCATGGAAGTATAGGGAAAAATGATCCAGAGGAGTTAGCCACAACTGATTGCTAGGCATTACTTCTTCAGATTTAATCAATTTATACATGGTTACTGCTTCCTAACATTGAGTGCTGAATTTGCATATCCTTTTCAGAGAGGACATCCCCACTGTTTCAGTCCATAAAGTGGATTTCTTGAACTGTCTACAAATATTTTTCTCTTGCAGCCTAGCAGAGCACCAGGAGGTCTTCTGCTAAAGTGACTAACCATATCAGAGTGCACTGGAAGGGAATTGAATTGTGTTTATAAAAACAACTAATTGCTTAATCATCTGGCTATGTTTCAGAAAAAGATGTACAAGATTGTACACAAGCAAGTATGTTGCTTAGAGTGGAAACAAGTGGCATAGGCCATAGAAAAAAACCCCAAACATTTAATTAGTTTACTATGCAACTGCTAGATTTTTGAAAGTTATTGAATGAATTATGTTGTAGTGCTCTTTTATAAAAAAAGTCTTTGTATGATTCCAAAGCCAATGTCACAGGATATTTAAAAAATGTGTTCTATATGACAAGTAGAAATCTGTTGGTCTTTTGGATCAAAGGGAGAATTCTAAGTTTTAATTCCCACTGAAAATTGAATGCTCCTTTTCTAAAGGAAAAAGATAAAAAACCTAGACCATATCAAAGGAAGAGTGAAATTAATTCATTAAATCTAATTGTCAACTCTAATTGTAGTTATAAGTGGCCAGCACAGACACTTCCAGTGAGCAAGAAGAGTAACTCTAAAAGCCATCTAGCTCAATGAATTGCTGAAAAAGGCATATCAACAACAAGTCCCTGAAACAACTGTGGGAAAATAAGTCTTCTGTCCTGTCCTTCTAGTGCACATAGCATACCTTTATAAGCACACCTTTCAGTGGCACCAGAGCTTTCCTTCTCATTCTGCTTTTAGGACATTTCCTGCCTAAAGCTGTTGACACTAAATTTAAAAAACCCTGTCTACAGAATAAGAAGAGATATTTTCATCTGCTTTAGATACAGAGTATGCTGCGGGGCTTACTTGAAGATATGTTTGCACTTTATTTTGTTTCCTCATCTTTTTCAGAACATAGGATAGCAGTTTTCTCTGAGGAAGAGTTTCAGTAGAATCCAGTTGTCAGAAAGAAGATGTTAAACTGTGTTAAACTATGAATTCCTACTTAAATTACTCACCAGTTTATGAATTTTATATTGCAATATACAAGATAACATTTAGATATTTAAAAGATATAAATAATATATGAGAAGGGAGCAATAACTCACTCTTTCCAATGTTATGAAATTCAACTTCTCCTGAGATGGGAGGAAAACATTTTGATAATTTTTTGGTCAGGTAAAGCTTTGCAGCTAGATTTTTAGCCTTACAGTTCATCTCCATGTTGGTTACAACTTACTGAGAGTGACATTCGCTTTTGTTGAAATAGATATTTTTTCTCCTATTTCATGCAATTAAAAGTGCCAGACTACAGTCCCAACCATGATTAATTGCTAATTCTGATGTAGCATAGACATAATCTGTTAGAAACAAGACACTAGGTCAGCTGGGAGTTTTGTTTTGATAAGGAAAACCCTCCTGTATGTTTCACTGTGTATTCAATCAAAACAAACATAATTCCTAACAACCCTAGCCCCAAATGGTTTTCACATTAATGAAGATTGTTGCTCATCAGTAACAGTAAGACATGTTTTGCTATATGCCCATATGAAAAAAACAAGATAATAAATTCTAAATCAAAGGGTATTTTCTTCAATATTTTTTTTTTCTTTGAACAAGATCCTTCTAATGGATCCTCAGTCCTATCATTTATAACACATGATCTATGCTCACTAATAAATTCTCAAACAGGCTTGTTGTGACAATCAGCAATCAAAATTGTCGGTGGCTGACTGGATATTTGCAATATAGAGTTTGAATAGAGTTAGATTCATGTATATAAAAACCCAATTACCATTGACTTTTCCTCACCCCAAGAACTACAGATCCAGCTATATCTAAACAGTGATTATAAACAGTATAGATTAGTAATTTTTTTCTATTATCATAAATTGGGAATTTAGATTTAAAAAAATATAGTTTCCATGGAGTTTAACAGATCTGCAGTTTTCTGTTCAAAAGCTATGAATCTGAAGCAACAATCTGATTTCCACTGGATTTACTCAACAATTTTAATATTGATTCTAAAAGAAGCAAGTTTAGGCCCACAATCTGAGCTGAATTTAGCAATTGATTTATTGAGTGCTCCACTGATTGACTGGTTCATCCTCATACAGAGAAGGAAAACTGGTCTTTTGCCTCACATTCACAATGAAAAAGCCATTGTGATTCACTGAATCACACTTTGGAAAGGCAGTGTTCCTAAACCCTTATGTCTACTATATACAATATCCAACATTGTCGTTAACAGGCTGAAGAGTCTAGGAAAAGAACAGCAAAGTGGGTACTTATCAGAGATTGTCCAATTCTTCCATTAATATGGTAATATTTAGAACAAATGAGGTATCAGGATAGTTTTCACTTTCAGCAGCAGCAGCAGGTCAAACATGATGGTCACTCACAGCACTCAGGAATTTTAAGTATGGGTCAGCCGCTTATTCAACAAGCAGGCAATAATTAAATTTCTTTTGACCAGATCAAGTTTCTGACTGCCAAACAGCAGGATTTTTTCCGAGCTTGATCTGAAAGAGTCATTTAAAGCTATAGCAAATAATAATAATAAAAAGTAATATAAACAAACCATTTCATTTAAAAATGCTTGATGAATTGTTCGTGTATCACTCATATACAATATTCTGGAATACAAACAACTATATTAATGCTATAAATGATTGTTGTGGATAGAGCATATACAATTACAGAGATTCAAATTACCCAAATCTGATATTTAAACTACTATTCCAGTAAGCATTTCATTAAAACAGAACAAAACAAAACAAACCCTATGAACTTAATTTCTATAACTTCAATGTGGACTTTGTAGTTGGTAGCAGTTAATAACCAACTGTCTAATACACATAGTGAAATCAGCATTAAATAACAAAATCTTTTAAATATTTAAATTTTCTGCATTCTCTTTTAATATTAATTTTTTCACATGGAAAAATGAGCTACAGGAAAGAAAAGAAAGAAAAAGAGAAAACAAGAAGCGGTATCATACAATCTTTTATTAACCCACGTACTGCAACCAGCTGATTTGATAACATTGTCTCTTGAGCTTCAACTATCAGATAACATCTGGCAAATGATGTTTGTAAGTCCTGTTACACAACATCTTCTGGCTTCTCAGTGTCATCTAGGGGACTAATATGTGACTAGAATAACACATTTCACAATGTCTGCTTCTGTCATGCAAGTACAAATTTTTAATAATGGATGTGCCACAGTCATTAGTCTATTTGAATCTGAATTCTCGGAAAATACTTGGCACTTCTGTCCATCATCTTCCTCATGACTCAATCTTTCTTAAGAGAAATTGCTGCATATTAGATGTGGTATTTTGACATCAAGTATTCAAATGAACTTTCTGCATCACTAGTCTGTTATGATCTCTAAAGCAATATTTTTTAAATGTTGATGAAAAGTATTAGCTTATTTATTTTCATAATTTTGCAATGAATTTATCCCTTTCAGGGGCATTCTCAATGGCTTGATAGATTTCATCACCCTAAACATGAAAAAAAAATAAATAAAAACCAACCTAAAAAAAAAAAGTCCATTTCAGATGGTGTAGCACAGACCAAAACATTTTGTCACACTGAAGTTAAATTCTCCTCTACAGATCTGTTTGAGGAAACACGTATGTCAGATACTAATTTACAGAGTGAATTGCAGACTATGCTTTTATCATGTAAACAATTTGCATTTGACATAATTGAGAAGAGTCTTCTGAGCAAGAAAAATATGGGGCACTGGATCTCTCAATTTCAGAAGATACTTCTGTACTCAAATGTTTCTGGCATTTATTATATAATACATTTTTAGTAAACAGAAAATGTCTGTCTTGAGAATAGCTCTGTAAGGGCAGAAGTAATTTTGTTAACAATGTTACCTCATTTGATTACAAATGAGTACCATCTTTTTAATGAAAGTTTCTTAATTAGACTGTATGTCCATAAGATTGCAAATCCCAATTAAATCAGATTGGATATGTCATGGCAGAGATATCTAAAGCCAGTCTGCCTGACCATGCATCCTCTTCATTAGTAAGAAGTCTCATTCTTAAACCAGAGAGTAATATGGTCTGTTACACTGAAATATTTTCTATATTGTTGTAGATAATGCTTTTATGTATCAGATTAAATAACCACTGGACTGCAGTAAAACCACTTTGGAAAAACAAACAAAATTTTAGGAAGACAAGAAGGGTTAAAGAATCCTACATTCTTCATTCAGTAATAATTAATTCAAGTATTGAAAGTAGTTTTAAATATTTCCTTATAGTGATAAAAATAAAAAGATCACATTTTAATTAATAGAATGTAATTTCTTCAAACAAGGGTTGATTGGTTTGGTTTGATTTGGGTTTTTTTGGGTTTTTTTTGGTTGGTTGCTTGGGTTTTTTTACCTAAAGAAGAAAAAAAACCAACAGGCAGGCAATTGAAATACAAAAACTTGTAATGAAGAAAAAAGAGAATGAAGTACCAGGTCTACAACAAAAATAGACTTCCTAAATCTGAATCTTCCTAAATCCAGTTATCTTGCTTAAACAATTGTTTATTTCAACAGACATCTCACCACCTATATGTCTTTATGCTTATTCCTAAATGAATTGAGAAATAAATGAACAGAAAATGTAGGTGCTTTTAAATATCTGCAGAATGCCAAATAAATGAATGAATCAAGAGTAGATGCACTAGTGATAAATAATCATAGCTGCCAACAACATACAGCATGGAAGACAGACACCATTCTTTGGAAGATCTGCAACTGAGCTAGCTCAGGCTTAATTTTCTTCACAATTGGAAAGATCTGCATTACAGGCAACTGGTTCTTTGTCCTGACTTCTACTGACTTCCAAAATCAGCTGGAGTGAGGAAATGAAATTTTACAGAAAGAACAAAATACTGAAGATCAATTTGATTTCCCTAGGTACCTCTCATTTGTGAAGATTTTGTCTGGGAGCTTAACTTCCAATTTTAGAGAAAAGAACATATGATAACACACACAAAAAAAATGACAAGCTTCTGTTCCTATCAATAAATAATTGTTCCTTTCAAAAAATTATCATAAGTGCTGCTCTATTTCCATTTTAAAAAGCCCATTTGGCAATGGAAGCATGATAATAAGTTTAAGTAGTGGAAAAGTTGCAAAAATTTACCAGAAACTTTATGTTTACAATTTAAAATGCGAGGAGTAGAACCAGTGTTCATCTCAAACGGCTGCAGAATGAGTATCACTTAATTTTACAACCTGTAAATCTGATTGGCAAACTGAGTCAGACAAAGATAACTCATCCAAATGAATTATCTTCTAAGCATAGTTGAAGTACTTATATACAGAAAATAATTTAATTTCATATGATTCTGAGGTGATTTTGTTAAAGGATCTCTAGAGGAAGAATAGCACTGGAAGAGATAAAATTCACCAGTCATGATGTTCTGACTCCAAGAAAACCTCAGCTTGGTGTAACAAGTGAAAACTGTGAGTTAGTGGATAAATTGAGACTACTTAAAGCCATGCTAGCATGATATTTATCAAGTAGAAAACAATGGAATGTGATAAATACCTGTCACATAATTTGTGTAAACGTAGAAAACTAGTTTTTAATTCATGAAGAAATAGTAGTTAATTTCTCTATAATACACAAATATTTTGTTTTTGACTTTGGTCAATAGATGGAAAGGCAGAGGACAGTATTTAAACATTCTTACCTTTAAGTAATTACCCAGATTTAGGCACATAGTTAAATGTAGGTTTCCTGAAGTTCTTTACTAAACTGGGACTAGACATGTCATGACAGTGCAGCATTTGAGTATAGTAATCTTAGGCAACTGTTCTTTGGAATTACCCTTGGACATATGAGAAAGTGATTTTGATGGATTACAGTGTTAAATTTTATTAGCTGTTATTATTACTTGGCCCAAGGGCCTTAGTGAAATGAACAAGCTTTACAAAGAAAAAAACATAAAGATGCCTAGTATATGAAGTTGCTATGATAAAAATGTGTGCAGATTGAAAATATTTACACACTGAACATAAATTAAACAAAAATTACTTTTTAGCTTTCCAAAAGAAAAGAAAAACATTATATGTGCTATTGGCATTCTGCATGTAAAGATATTTCAAAGATTTGGAGGAATTAAAATTATGTGACATTTTTCTATTTATTTATTTCAAAACTAACTAATAAAACACAAAAAAATGTGTAAATTGCATTTTTGAACATAAGACAAACCATGGGAATCTAGCAAATTCTGAAATTTAAATAGGGTTGTTAGACACTTGAGGCATCCTGTATTTGCTGGCTGAAATTTTTGTCAGTGTTATCCTACTGACCATAAGAAGCTGCTACTTATGCGATTTGAAGGAAATATATTTACATAATGTGATTTAATATTATAAGGGGAAACAAACCCCAAACCTTTAATCTACTCAGTACTTACAAATATTAAACAACTCTCACAATAAGTAGGCCACCCTTGCATGAACTTATCATTATCTACTTCTTCATTATACAGATTTTAATGTTTTAAACTTTCTATTCTTTTAAGGCTGGACTTAAAAAAATTAATTTCTCAATTCCTCCATTTGTCACAATAATTTTTAGAATAACATACCTTCATTTATTATATTAATAACATCAGTTAACATTGCTGAGATGAGGTTTGTTCATAACTCCTTAGTTTATGTAAAAGGTAAATATATATGGTAAAAAGAGCTTGTCAATAGCTTGAGGTATGTTATAATTGTACAGATTGAGAGTGAAAGACAAAGGGAAACAGAAAGGATGTTCAGAGATGTAAATCAAGCTCTTGTTTTCCACCAGGTTCATGTTAATAGTACATATGTTGGCTAGAATTAGCCATATAGATGACATCTACCTCTCAAAGAAGTCTTTCTTTTCCTCACATTGAAATGTCTATGCATGACAGTATGTATATACCCTGTGAAAGCACTAAGATATTAAAGACTGCAGGACCTTTTGATATCAGATAATAAGAAAGGAAGAGAAGACAGATCAAAGGCATAGATACTCTAATGGACCAGAAAACAAAACAAAACTAAATACTTAGAACAAATTTTCTATGAAAGTTGAAGGAAGTACAATCATACTTTTTGGACCTGAGCATCAAAGAAGCTCAACTGTGAAATCTAAGAGGAGAGAATTACATAGTCTGTATTTCTGAACAGACAGTAAATGAAACATTAGTCATAGTGATCAATATAATAGATGTATTTTAATGTGACAACATACACCTACTAGAACTACAAATAGATTAAATAATGTTCAATAATATTCACCTCCATACTAGTAAGCAAAAGAGACTCTGAATTGACCTTGTTACGAAAAAATATGAATACTACCCTCAGAAAATGAACCGCTAAACAGTTGATGAGTATACACAACAAATGCTGAGAGGAAAAGCTAAATATGTCAATAAAGTTCCTTACTTATTGCTGTTAAAATTGAGAAATATTTCATTAAACAATGAGATGATAAGAAAAAAAATCAACAATCACAGTTACTTGAACTTATGCAAGTAGTAAATTAATAAATAAGGGTGACTGAAAACAAGTAATATAAACATGGGTTTGTTTCTGACATAAAAGCATAATTTTCTATGCAGGCAGATAAAGAAGCAAACCACTTGCAACTCTGTGGCTAGAATAAAAAAAAAAGTTTCTCTGCCTAACGGAAGGGCCGCAATCATGTTGATTAGACAAAAAACCTGAGGTGATTGTCAAGATTTATTGGCTATAACTGTAACACCTCAGAAACCTGTAGATACAATACATAAAGATGAAAATTCAACAGCTGAAGGAATAAGTAAAGAAATGTGTTTCTTCAATGTCAACAGAATCTCTGCAGACACACACATTGCCAAGGTCACAAAGGGAAACTGATACAGACAACAGTGTTGCCAGGATGAGGCCACAACACAATCAGCCAGTAGTGCATCCCAATAAGAGCTATTAGAAGATCTGCCAGATAAGGAAATCAGATGATCCAGAACAGCGTTGAGAAGCATTCAGAAACTCCTTACTCAAAACATATAAGCTATGAAGTTTTTCAGTTTTTCCCTAAAGAAACAGGTGTTAGAATGTTTGAATGAGAATGATCAAGATACTTAACAGGTTTTGGAGCTGCTATCGTGAATATGCATATTAGTAGGGAAAATTTTCATTCTAAACAAGTTGTTTTCAAACACTTGTGGAAGACGATTACTCAGCATTTCTGTCCAGTACAAATTCCATCTTCAATCTTTCCTGCTCTGCCATTTTCAAATGCTTTATAAACATTACAGGAAAATCAATAATTAGTAGAGGAAAAAAAAAATGCCCAGGGCTCACAAGTTATTTCCACATTTTGTAAGAGTTTAAAGCAACTCTTTATCAGACCTAACATTAAGCTAACGCCATTTAGTATTTGCATAAAGCAAGAAGTGTATCTTTAGGGGACAAAGCTTACCTGTCCTGCCTCTAAGATTTAGTTTTGACATTGCTGTGTCTAAGATTTAGTTTTAATTTTTATGTAATAAATAAATAATATAAACTGTTTTGCGAATGATGACAGTGGTGGTGTAAAAACTCAGCTAAATCTAGATATGTTGGTTTTCTAGTATTACTTTTGAATGCATATCTAAGCTTGCTAGAGGTTACTCCCTGGTGTTTCCAAAAAGGCAGGCTTGTTCTCAGAGAAAGATGGTTTCTCTGTAAATAATATTTAGCATGCAACACCATAATCACCTTTATTTGTGAGATTACTGCCAAATTGAGGAAATGAATAATTACTTCCTGTGGAGGCAGAAAATAATTATTTGTACTTGTGCTGTGGTACAATATCCTAGTAAACCTCTAGAAGTCTGTGTAGAACTTGCTGTGGAACAGATAGGAAAGATTCTTGGAGAGAGGAGGGATGTACTGATGGCAGGGGGAACAAGGAGCCTGTGGTATTAAAAGATAGTGGCTTGTGTAAACAAGCAAAATAACATCTTTAGAGAAAGAGATGACTGACATCTCTAAAGCTCATGACACTGTGACATATAGTCCTGGTCAGAAAAAGAGGTTTCAAGCTAAGAAATAATGTTGGTATAAGATGGCAAAGGCATAAACTGGCTAAGAATAATTTTAAGTAAGAAATCAGAAGATCATTCTTAATAATTTGGGTTCTGGAACAGCTCTTTTATAACAATGGCTGAAGCAAAAAATACACAATAAAATTAACACTGAAAGACTTTTAAGATCTATCAGTAGAGGGATATGAATTTAAACATTTATGACATGAGTTGGAAACTTGCTGCTTGCTGTCTCAGAGCAACAAACACTACATGGTTTGGAAAGCCCCTTCACTGCAATATTCATACACAGTCAATACAAATGCAATGATACTATAGCTAGTCAATGCAGCTCTTGGGTTTTCTCTTTCTTCCTATGTTAAAATAAAACTATATCTTATATTTCTATTGAGATTATTTTTTTTCAGCAAAACTCTACAGGGTAGGAACTGAAGTGTTCAGCGTCTTTCTACTGATAACATGATACTCCCAGCATACAGGGATTTCTAAATCAGGAGGTTCTGTAGTTGCCTTTAGGATACTGCAGAAAGAAAAATATGTGATAACAAGAGAGTCCAGTGAGATCTTTTAGATACTATTTGGCTCCACATAAGGAATTATTTTTTACTTGAAATTTAAAATAAACATATTATCCCCTTACCTTCTCACATTCATGGTACTGCAATACTCTAGGCCTAATCCTACAGTTCCTACAGGCTAATGGAATCTATAGAACAGCACAATACAAATCAGATTCCCTTGAAAAGACACTATTTATGTAGCTGGTAGATGATTTTCAATGCAATGTGCAAATAGATGTTACAGTGAAATTCATTCTCTAGATGTTACAGTGAAATTCATTCTCTTTAGAAGACCAGGTGCCCTAATACATTGTAAACAGCAATGAAGTGCTTGATTGATGCACATTTGTATGAACACATGAAAAATTCACTTGTTTAGAAAAAAAAAAGTCTAACTCAAAAGTTTTAAACAAAAAGTGTTAATGAGAAATTTGTCATATTTTTAAATCAGCTCTGATCCCAAAGGAGAAAGACTTATTCAAAGTGGCATGGCTCTGAGATTTTTTATCATTTCTCAAAAAACTTAACTGGACTACAAGTTGGTTAAAAGTTGTTGTCATTGCTGCTGTTAACTTAGAAGCAATCAGACCAAGTTCAGAAAAGAACAGGAAAATAAATAAATAAAATCAAGTGAGCAAGTTTCCACTAGTATTCAGCTGTGCCATCTGGAAAGGGAAATAGCCCTTCTTTAAACACACACAAGGCAAGACATGAACATAGATGGCAAATGTTTTGACAATATCTTATCTAAGTTCTTTAGAACTGTCACTAAACTTAATAAAGTCCTAAAATATGGAATCAGGAAGAATTTGGGGTTTTATTTTTTCCCTTCAGAATAGCTGATGACATGATTCTATTACTTTGACATTCAACAGCTGCTTGTACCAGTGCAATGGGATGTAAAGATACTATTATGCTGATTAGACAGTGTTTTACACTCCACTTTTCAGGACATAAAAGTATAAAGCTTTTTTCTTTTTCTATTATCAGTCAGTTGAACAGAAAACGTTACTGACTGACCTCTATATTAATGAGGCTAAATAAAAACACAGATGGCCTCTACTAAGTGAAGGAACTGAAAGTAATGTGCTATCTTAAGCCACTGTCCTCCAAAATTAAGGACCAGGATAAACAGAAATCTTATTATTCTAGCTGAGTAAGAAAGCTCAGATAAACATACCCTCTCTCTCTGAATCCTTGTCTACGCTTAAAAAACTGACTCATTGTAATGAATGGTTGTGAGGAATAAGTCTCCTTGAACTAATACTTGAAATTTTCCTATACAAAACAGAGAATCAACACCATTCCATAAAATTCTCTTGAGACATGACTTATTAGGAAAAATGAGGGCAACAGATTGAGTACAAGGTCCCAGAGATGTGAAATGAAATTTCAAGTATAGCCCTTTCAACAGCCGTGAGAATGACAAAACGAGTAAGAAAGGATAGTCATCTGAGTTCTCTCGTGTGACTTTCCCTAAGCAATCACATTTCATTCACAATAACTGAGAGAAACCTTAAAATTCAGTAATCTGATATATTATTTCTTTTATACATTAGATTTGCAAAGAATGTAACAAAATATTTGTATACATTTGAGAAAGTTCAATAAGTTCGGATAGTTCCATCTCCAATAATAATCAATTAACAATAAAAAATAAAATCAAAATAATATATAAAAAGCAAATATGCTTTATTTTGCTTATAAACTCTTGTATATAAAATTACTGAAAATTTACATATAAATTTCATTGGTTATTACTGGTATTCAGTTATAATAAGATAAATAAAAAAGGTACATTCTTTCCTTAGGCCAGATATTTGGCATTTAAAGTACTCAATCTTTACATCATAGATGCAGTTTCATTTGACCTCATCTTGCTTAACCCTATATATATATATATATATGCTATAACCCTGTATATATGTTATAAAAACACAAAAATGGAAGCGTAAATTCTCCTCTTAATAAAAGTCATATTTTGCAAAATTTTTACCACTTACTACGTGTTGCATTTGTTTTGTGTGTAGAACTGGATTTGTCATTACAGTTATTTCTTATATAAGATCACACCTCTTAGAGTGCTAAAAAGTATTTTAAATTATTTAAATGCAGCATAAAAAGATGATTAATGGAGTGGAGCATCTCCCTTATGAGGAGAGGCTGAGAGAGCTGGGGCTCTTTAGCCTGGAGGAGACTGAGGGGGACCTCATCATTGTCTATAAATATGTTAAAGGTGAGTGAGTGTAGGGAAGATGGAGCCAGACTTTTCTCAATGTCATCCAATGACAGGACAAGAGGCAATGGGAATAATTTGGAGCACAAGAGGTTTAGGGTCAACACAAGGAAGAACTTTTTCACAGTGAGGGTGACAGAGCTCTGGAACGGGCTGCCCAGGGAGGTTGTGGAGTCTTCATCTCTGGAGACATTCAAGACCCACCTGGATGCGTTCCTGTGTGACTTAGTCTAGGTGATCCTGCTCTGGCAGAGGGGTTGGACTAGATGATCTTCTAGGTCCCTTCCAATCCCTAACATTCTGTGATTCTGTGTGATAATTTATGGCAACTTAATTATGTTTCCTTCAAGATGCCTGAAATCCCAGTCTGTTGAGAGACTGGTGAAACTCCACTGGACTTCTGCATTGGTGGAGGAATTCCCAATCATTTCAATATTGAGTTAAAGAAATAGTTAAACAGAAAATTTCTAGTAATGGCAAAATATTAGTCTATTTCTCCTCTTTGTTCTATATAATTAATTTTTTTTTAGGAGTTACTCTAAACTATTTTTAAAATGCCTCAGGTGACAGGGCTCTTTCCATTTGTACAGACTAATGGATCCTGGTACTCTTAATTGATCTTTTTTGTTTGGTTTTTTTTTTTAACTTCATCCAGTTAGCTGATTTTGTACACCCTGGAGTTATATTAAATAATTTCTTTCCCTGCTTCTCCAGGTACCATTCAAATAATAACAAATGGTTCAAGCTTCAATTCAGTCAAATTTACTTACTTATTTTACACCTTGCCACACATTCAACATGACATTTTGTCTTCATCAGCAAACCAGAGCCTACACCAAGAAATCAAATGCAAAAGTGGCAGCTGAGGAACATTTCAGGGGTGGGTGGAGACCACAAAGATGGGTAACATCAAGGATTGATAATACTAAAGAACTAGCTCTCTTGCACTTGTGACTGGGATGGAGAAATCCACCTATGCCAGACAGATGCACCAAACTGCATCTCCCTTGAGTGTTCAGCTGCTCTAGATGCCAATAATTTCTAAATGAGTCTTTGCTTTGGTTCATTTTCTTGATGTTCTTTAAACAGAGGTTAGATTAATATTTTTCTCATCCCTCCTCAGTTCCTAATTCAATTTCATAAGTTGTCACTACCCAAGAGAGATCTAGATGGTTTGGGTGATCATTTCTGGATCAATTTCCTCTCTATGATACTCTTCTATACACTCTTGAAAGCCATCACTCTTTTTAATGGATGACAGATCTCAAAATGTCAAGTCTTATCCATGCCTACATAATAAAAAACTGGTCAAGTAGTCAGGTGGAATGAGAGCTGATTCCTGTTACTGGTGATCAAGGAGGCAACAGTGCTGTTTTGCAATTGCCAGATTACTCACGTTCTCATTTTAGCCAATAGAAACTATTATTTACGGAGCTTCCTATATAAATCTATGGAGAAGAAAAAAAACAAAAACACTTAAAAGAAAAGAGTCATATCTATTCCATCTGAAGTATGAAATAATTTATGCTTCCATAGCAATATACTTGCATTGATCTCTCTGTAGAAATCCACCTTACTTCACTTGAATGAAACATGGACCATAAAATTCTTTCTCACTTGAGAGTTTTTTTTATACAAAATAAGCTTCATATTGTGCTATGAACATCTTTTCAACAATCATACATAACCCTTTGAAACAAGGCAGACATGAAATCTAAAACAATGAACTTTTGGCAGAGGTTGGGAGGAAAATGGCAAAAGCCCACAGAACCTCTTAAAAGAGAGATACAAAATGTAATTCACTTCTCAAAGACAAGTATGTGTAGATATAGTAGAATTGTGACCATTTTCTTTGCATTTATAGTAGCTATATATTGGGTTATTTGTTACAGAAATTCTGTGTTCTGTTGAACCTTTTAAATATGTTTACTCTCTGGAAAACAGTATCTTTGACTTAAAATTGCACTATACTGGGCAATTTTATAACTATTTTCCTTGCATTAAGGAAAGAAAACCACATAGGAGAACATTCAAGTAGTCCTGTTATCTTCTAGGATGCTACTGAAATTACTAAGCAAGCAGAATCTGGTGCCTAATGATTTTAGCAGATATTATAAAGAATACTGTTCTGCCTAATACAACAATTTAGCTGAAACAATAGTGACATAATTGAAAAAATTACATAATAATCACAGTGCTTTAGAGTGAGCTATATTAAGGTATGACTCATCACTCAATACATAAGAAGGAACAGAACTACGTCAAATCCAGCAGTACAGTGCAGGGTAGTGTAGCAGCAGCCAAAAATGAAATTTAAGATCAGCAATCTTCTCTTAATAAGTGGGAGGAGAAGGGGAATTAATGGACAGTATGACTATGAATTTTGGTTTACTTTAATGAATTAAATTTATACAGTGGCAAGGAATAATTGTACAATTTCAATTAAGATTTAAATATTTTTTAGTAAAATATTTAATATATTTTACTATTTGAACCTCACACTTCCTCTGGAACCAATTTGCTTTATTGAAAAGGGAGAACTATTCCACTCCTCAGTTGGGGAATGACTGGTGAAGTGGAAAAGCAATGATGAAATTTTCTGAGATTATTTTTTTTTTATTAGAATACTTTATCAATTATAATTTTGAAAGAAAAGCTGCACAGTGTAACAATCAATCATAAAACACATAGCTTCCCATGAAACAATTTGAATTATTTTTTATAACAGAGTTTGAAAAAAACAATTATTTTAAAAAATTCACAGGCTGAGTATATGCATCATGGACAAAACCATATTGAAAATTTCTTCCTTGAATAAGCTTTATTTGTTATGCAAAAGATGTATATAATTCTGTCATTTTCCTCTCTATTAATACTGTCCTCGATAAACATTGTCCCAGTTAAAGATATTATTCAACAGCACAATTATATATGATTAACAAAGTTGCTATGCTAAGCTTTTTCTATCAGAAAGTGTGGTAATTTGTACTCACCAGGTGTAAAATTATACCGAGCAGAAAATCCAATAGATTCCAGCTCACCGTCAGCAAAAAATTTAATCCACAGGAATCTGCCACTGGATTTTATCATAGGTGGATTTTGCTGTCCACAGAAACGTCCAATCATTGGGGAAAAGCCAAAAGGTCCATCTCTTACTTCAATATGGTCAAATTTACACTCCCAAGAAGGCTCTATGGAATATTTTTCATCAAAGTGTAGTTCGATGCATTGTCTAGGGGCAGCTAGAGGTGAAAAGAAAGTTATTACTTTCTAAACCAAGTAACTTCAAAACTAAAACAAAATTAAAGAAAAGCATTTTAATATTTTGCTTAAAAAGTTGCTTGAAAAATAGTACATCTATATTTTTTAATATTTCACACCATAGTTTGCTTGTCTATACTTTTAAATGTCTATACATATAAAAAAGTGCTCATGACAGCAGTTCTTAACAAAACTGAGATATCTATGTTGTTAAGCAAAACAGAGTTTAAGAACAATTGATTCAAACACAAAACTTTTCCAAGAAACTTAAGAATCTGGAAAAGAAGTGTTTTCTTATATTTGTGGGAGAAGGGAAATATTAATCAGAATACTTTTTTACCTAATGCTTAATAAGATGAGGGAACATATGATCAGAATTATGCTGTAGTAGGACAGACAAATTCTGTTCCTATCTGTACTGCAGTGAATTACAAGCTTGAGTGTAAGTGCTTACACTCAGAATTGTGTATCATCTTATTTGAAACCTAAGGACAAGTGTAGTGAATTCTCACTTAAGAAACTGTATAAGGATGAAGTAAAATTAACATCTAACCAAATAGAAAAAAAAATATTCTCCTGAAAACCCTGAAGAAACTTTATAGTGCTCACTCAATTAGACGTTAAAAACATGTTTAGTCATAGATATTAAGGCTAGTGGCAGACAGGAAGATCTCTCAAATGTTCCCTGGCATTTTCTGTATAAAGCAAAATAGTTATTGCTTGAACTATGGTATTTTCTTAAAAGCAGACAAAAAAAAAATCAAAAAAAAATCATGGTTTCATTTACAGATTTTAACAGATGCATAATCCGTGGTGTGTGCTGTTCCTACACTTGATCCTGTCTGTAGCAAAAAACATCTGCTCCAGCATTTGGATCATGGTGAGATACCATTTTTGCTGACACAGTCTTCTAATAACTCATGGGTTTGTTGCGTCACTACTCACTATGTCTCTCATGGGATCCCATCCTAAACTTCACACACGTTAGAAGAGATGGAAATTTCTATGAGCTTTGTCTGAGTTACCATTCTCCTCACAAGAAAACTTCCAAGAGTAAACTACAAGCCGAGTGCATAAACTTAACATGGAAACTGCTGGCACTCCAGCAGCCAGTATCCTTCCATTTATTTCCCCAGGGATAATAGGAAAACTATCAGTGTGACCAGAAACAATATATTTAATGTATTTTGAAATGTTTTAAATAGAAGCTTTTGGCATGGGCTCATTACTCACATTACTTACATAAGGGAGACTATTTAACTAAATAAGATGGTACTATACAAATCTTATCATCTTTATACAAGAGCACAGTCAGATCCCGTTTACAACTATTCTATTTCATGGAAATAAATATAGCCTCATTTTATAAGAAGCATTGAAAAAGTTAATAAAATATTATTTATAAAGAAAGATTATTTTACTTTCAATATGAATATATCTGAATGATGGATATTTATTGAGAAAAAAGTTATTTAACAAGAAACCTTATCTACTACTATCAATTTGAAGAAATTCACATTTTAGGGAAGTACTTACTATTTGGTTTTTATACTAATTTGCAGATCTTTGGGCTACACAAATTAAATAGAAAAATCAAAATTTTTCCAATTCACCAAATTCATAGTACATGGAAATTAAAAGTTTCATACTTTGAAAGTATGAAAAAAACTTTCAAAATTAAAATCATGTAATAAAGCTTGTGAATAATATCTTATTAATGCTAGTTTTGGTGAGTTTTGCGGATCTAAGTAGATCTTTCAGATTACAGTAGAAGACTGAATATCTGTAAGACATCAGTGATTATTTGGGTGTTTCTACCCTTGGCTTCACATATTTGTAGCAAATACTGATTTAAATTTAACAATAAAAATAAGCAATACTAGGACAGAAGAGAGCAATCACCACCTTTCAATCTGGTATTATATTTTGTTTGCTGTCATTCCACTGAAGGAGATTTGTTGAGAACTACTCATCATTCACCTAGGGACTGCAGAGTCAGGTATCAGAAACTCCATCCTGACAATGCTTTAGCTAATCTTAATAATGCTCATTAAGGCTTGAAAGTCTTGTATATTCGTTATTCAAATATTATGCTGCTAAGCTACTTAATGTCTTATTGTAGTGTCTTAATGTTGCAAGCCAGATATGAAGATGAGTTCTGCTGGTATTGTGTCAGATATATTCATATCACAATGTGTGGCTGCTCTGCTTTCCACAACACCTACTTCATAAATGGCTTATGCCACATTTGTCCATTATAAATTTTGTGTGTTGGGCCTTCACTAGTCTATTTATACCAAAAGGAGGCTTACACGTGCTGGCCCATAGTTAAACCCTTAACAAGTCTTCTCTGAATCCAGTGCTGATTCAATTTATGTTAAAAATGGGCATGAGACCCACTCTGAGTTATAGTTCAGTCATTTGAAAAGCCCTAAAGCCAATTACAGGCTCAATTTAGAAATATATATTTATATAAGTGTATATATATGTAAAATGAGTCTCTGTGAGTAAAAGAGAATCAGTCCTACAGTTACATGTGAGATCTATTGACTTGGTGAAAGCACAGACAGAGAAAAAACTGCACAGATTCCACAACCTCATGTAACTCTCTGAATCTAGTATTGCAAACTAGTTTTATGATCAGAATGTTTCTATAGCTTAATCTTCTCTACTTTTATTTATTTTTCAACAAAGTCAAGATGAGCCTTTTCCTAGTGAAGTGCAGTTCTTGCTAGAGGATCAGAGAGAATCACATCAGCTCAAGGAGTGCTCCAGAAAGTTTCTACTTTTCCTTTAAGCTCCCAGGTGTAGAGGTTACTCCACTTCAAGAATGGAGCATTGACTATTAATTAGCACCGTTCCTCCACTGTTAAATAAAACAAGGCTGAGGAATGAGTTTAGGGGCTGGATCACTGACCATTCACACTCTGGTATAATTTTGGCCATGTCAGGCTGAACTGCCAAAACCTGTTCTTAGTCATGATGTAGTGCTTTGCAACAGTCAAGGACCATTCACAGCAAGCAGTTTGTATCTGCATTTTTGACTAGGAAGGTGAAAGGAGTTATCTGTATGTTTGTGATTGTGCCTTAAATCCAACGAACATCTCCTGACTTGTTCTAGGTATTAGGAAAAGTACAGGATGTATCCCAGCCTGCTCTGCAAGCTGGTCCAAACAGGACAAGGTCTTTTCTTCTTTCTAGCTCTCCCAAGGAATGCAACACTTTGTGTTTCTGTAATTGTGAGGACTGTGATGATCACAGAAGATTGGGCAAAGGGAGGAAGGGGTACTATATGTGCATCCATGTAGGTTTTCATCATCTGCTTTTAAACGCACCTCTGTGCTTCATCTTGTACGTATTTAGAATTAAAGGTTAAGTGTTTTGTTTGCAGTAATGTACCTAAGAAACAAACTTATTCAAATCTTTATGGAAATGACCATAAGGGATGAAAGCACACAATTAAAAATCCCAATTTTAGCTTCCTCTTGGCAAAAAAATACACTGTTTCAGGCTTTTACTCTGGCTTTAGCAAAGGGTTTCTTGGGTTTCTTTGCCAAATGCAAGCTAAAACAAGCAGGTACTAGATAAATATACATCTTGTGCCACAGCTTTTGCAACAGTGTGCAAAAGTGGTCACAGTAAAGCTTATAGAAATACAGTAAGAATAAATCTAGAATAATAACCAACGATGTATGTATAGCTGCAGAAAACAAAACAAATCAGGCAAACAAAAAGCCCAAAACATGCAATACTTCCAGACTGGATTGGAATCCAGTCATATAATCGGAAAAGGAGGGATGGAGTGGTCATTTCTGGTATCTTTATTCACAGCTAAAGCCCATTCACATCATCAGAACTTTTTCTGTGGCTGCAATGTCAGGAAAAGTTGTTGTCAAGTCCAAATGAAATATATTGAAGCTATGTCATAAAATGATTTTACTTAAAATCTTAAAAATCTTCGATATTTAGCTTCCTATTATCTTTCTTAAAAAATGTTTAATACCATGGAAAGACTTCTTAATGCTTGCATGTCTTGTCATATTTTTCATCTAATTATCTTACACAAGTGCCATCCTGAGATTTTTACATTCAATTAAAAAAAAAAAAAGGCTTTGGGTTCCAACTTGCCATAGAACGGTTGCATCAAAACTATGCCATAAAGTTTTTAATTCTGATCAGCTTCTAAGTTTGTCTAACTGACAGCTGAAGCTAAGCAAAAAAAGACTGTTTCAGTTTACCAGACTGCATAGAAATGGGACCTTTGACTCTACACCTACCTCCATCTATCTGAGCCCCTACAATACTAATAATTTTCAGTAATCTTTGGTCTTTCTGATTGTCCGGGTATTATTGATAAGAAAGCCATCTATATCCTCCTTTTAAAAGAGAACTCTTTCATTGATTTGATGAAAAATGTTGAACACAAAAATCAATATGAAATACAAAAGGACTTGGAACAGAGAATTTTTGTACAGTAATAACAGGGCCATTTTCTAACACCCTTGAAATATTTAGGATTAAAGAGTTTAATGGTCTTTACTGAAAACATGGAAGACCTTCAAGAGAGCTAACTCAAAATCTCCACAAGTATATAACATAGACTTATATCTCTGTAAAGCAATTCTAGCCCATACCTACATTTATAAATAAGCATTTAATTATTTGAAAAATGAAGAAAGGATAAAATCTTCAAGTATTTCACTTACAGAATTTCCAAACCAATTCTTAAGATATATTGTGTGAAGTGTGACTATCCCACTGCCCAAATATTTTTAACACAAATAAAAGCCTTTGCTCCTACAGTGTCTTCTGTGCAAATTTCCCCTTGGAGGACACATGCCAATTTTTTTTTTTCAGTCTGGCAAAGGCTAATGCTGCCACTGCTGCAGTTGTTCTGGGCAGCTGTGAATTTTGCCAGGTTCAAGTCATGAATATGCAAAACAAGGGTGAAATTGGGTCTGACAGGGAATTAAATATGTACACTCAGCTATTTCCTATTTTTTTCTATATGCCAAATAAGACAAAAAAAAAAAAAAAAGAGAGAGAACGAATTCTCAGTTCATTTTGAAAGGCAGATGGGATTCAGCAGAAGCTCCTCTACAGCATAACAATTTTTGTACTGAGTCCATGACTTCTAGATGACCTAAAGGATTTCTTTTAGAAAGGCATCCAATCTGGACTTTAAAATTCCCAGTTGCTCCAACACCTAATTATCACTATTACTATAACAGAAAAAAAAAAAAAAAAAAAAAAAAAGAGAGAGAAAAGAGAAAAAAAGAGAAGAAAAGAGAAGATAAAAAAGAAAAGAAAAGCAAAGAGAAAAGGAAAGAGAAAAGAAAAGGAAAGAGAAAAGAAAAGGAAAGAGAAAAGGAAAGAGAAAAGAAAAGAGAAAAGGAAAGAGAAAAGAAAAAGAGAAAAGAAAAAAACCTTCTAGCTGTTTGATCTGCTTACACTTTTGACTGCTAGGATAGAAGCCTCTGCAGTCAGAAAACCTCTTTTAGAAACTTAGTCTTAGATCATGGCAATTTTCTGCAGCTCCTGTGCTTCACCAAAGTAATTTGGAAATGATAAAAGGCTTGCATGCATGTAAGAGGAGCTACAATGGGGGAGGGATTGTATCATGAGAGGAAATTTGATTTTATTGCAGCACACCATGTGCTGGAGTCCTCATTCAAGTCCACTACAGTCACTAAGAATTGTGTTTGAAGGAAACCATCAGAATTTGCCCTAGATTTTGTTTGAGAGCAAAAAAATGAAGGAATGAAAGCAAGAAGGAAGAAAGCAATCTGGTGAGTCATACATGTGTTTAAGCTCACATCATATGGCTCTCATCACGGTACATACAGTCCTAGTACTTCAAACTCCTAGACATGCAACCAGGAGATAGGGATGTGGGAATGATATTATGGGTCATATCAATAGTCCCTCTAGTTTGGCACTTGGTAATCAACAGCAGCCAGAAGCTATTTGAAATGTACTGGGATAGCAATAATGGAGATGTTTTTGTCTTACTCTAAAATTGAATGGAAATTTATGTCTGGGATTAGCAATGACTATCCGCTCCACAATTATTAGCTGACCTCAAAGTAAAATAATGAATCCTTTTTTTTTTTTTCCTTCAGTCGTACCTACAATTTATTGAGATAAAGGAATTTCACAGAATAAAAAAAGATATGGGGAAACAATTTCACTTGCTATCCTTCTTTATAATTTTCTGCCATTTTTAATATGTCGTAAAAAGAAAAAATATGGATTAATGATTAATTACAAAATAATTTTTGCTGTCCTTCAGTGTTTGTCATTTTGCCCTTTTTGGAAAATGACACTTTAAAAAATGTAATTTCTCTGACATCTTACAATATCTCCGTTTCTTTTTTAGAGATTTTTCAGCAATCAGTATTCCTGTTCTTTTTAGAAAATGGAAATAGATATAGGAAGATCAGAGCTAACAATATTGTGCAATATGAATGGCTTTCATCAAATTATATACTGATAGAACTGCTATCATCATTGGTTTTCAAATACCCAGCTGCAAGTCAAACACTTGATTATGGCTGGACAGGAAGCAGAAAATATGTGTCGTAAGAAATTAAATGAAACTGTTTTTACCACATTTATTTTCCCTTAGAATATAACTAGATGTCTCTTGAGTTTGGATTACTCTTTCTACTTTACATTGCCCCGTATATGTCAACATGAAATTTAATCTTTGTCATAGAAATTAGTTGATTAAATTTTCCTAAATTATTCTTATACATTTCCAAATTAAGTTATTCTAAATCAGATTATTTCAACAACATATTTTATCATCTTTCAGTTTACTAGCTATGTTTTTATAAGTACTTAACTGATAAAATAAAGACTAAGATCTTTACAATAAAGGGCTTTCAGGTACCTTCTTACTAAGAGGAGGAACACCTTATGGCCTGAGATACTGAACTAGAGTTTACAAAAATGGTCTTTTTTCTTTTTTTCTTTTTTTTTTTTTTCACACACTCTTTAATGATAAAACATGTCTCTGGGTCTCAGATCCTTGAAGATAAAATAGGCTTACTTCTTCCTAGCCTCACAGGAGAATGTAAGAAAGAAAATTTGATGAATTTGACCTAGCATAATAATTGTCACAAAAAAAAATGAGTACTAAGTAGCACATATTGAACCTATACATTTATCTTTTTAAAAAATTTGTTTTTATATAGAGCTGTTACTAACCTATATAAGAACTTAAACATTTACCATACATCAGCTTAATTTTTGGACTCAAGTGGGAAGAATGGACAAGCATCCATTTTCTTTAAAGGGCTTATTTGATTCCATGATTTATAATTATCTCTTTACTTCAGACTTCAGCCAGTTTACCTAGCACTGAAGTGGAATTTAGAGATCTCAGTCATTTTGCTGTTTTGTTTTGTTTGTTTGTTTTTTTTCCTAAATACCTACAATATTAACTACCCATCATTTTCCTGGTAAGTTTTTGTGAAATATATTTATTTTAGTAACTCAGCACAAGATTTCAAAAGACAGACTTGTTTCTAAAAGGGCCTTCAAGGGGGGGGTTCTAAAGTGTGATTACGTAAAGGGTAATTCAGTGTGAATCAACTATATACCTCTAGAAATCTGTATTGCTACTACCTGCTTCTTTAGCAAAATAAATACTTCTATAATTCCTGGCTCTATAATTTGTAGTTAATAATTCTGTCCAACCAAGCAAAGATAGGACAAGCATAAATGTTGTATTCTGCATGTATTCACAACTCATGAATGAATCTTCTTTCTTCTAATGACTTACCATTCTTTACCCAATTCATCTTTTCTTCTACTAAGCAGATATTCTGACAGTATCTAATCTCTATTACTTTCCACAGATTAATTTTTACAACAATCTCTTCTACATCCATTATGCTGAGACTGATGAAAAGAAACCACGTAACTTGTTTGTAATACGCTTCTAGCCTCCATGACTAGTCTTTAAACAAAAACTGTGCCTTGCAGTTTTTTGGATTGAATGCTTGCTTTGGTTTTGTTGTTTTGTTTTATTTTCATTTCTTATGAACCTTTGAATGGAAAATACCTTTTAGACTCACTACATGGATGTATTCTATATGGCTTTATGACTTTCCATATGACTTACTTTTCCTAGTTATGCTTGTCATCTCTAAATCAGTTATGTTAAGTTTAAAATATATATATGAAAGTCAAAGTTTTGTTTCCTATGTTCACTTTTTTTTAAACTTAATTAAAATACTATTTCTAAAGTCGTGTTACTGTACTTTAATAGTTCCATTCATTCTCTGAATGTCCTGAAATAAATTGTACAGTGCTTATTACTAAGTGACTCATATATACTTACCACCTGAACTAATGTATGAGTGATGTCAGGAAAAAAATCAAGTATTTTCCAGTACTTTTTTGGTATGTTCTACATCTTTTAAAAAAGTTTTTACAAAGAAAATACACAAAATCAATTATGAGAATGGAAAGAAAAATAAAAGCAAACAAAACAAAACCCACACACACAAAAAAAACCCCTATGAGAGTGAAAAGATAGAGTTTCTCTAAATCTTGTGTCTTGAAAAAAATTATCATTATTATATAGGATTTGTCAACTCTTCACTTATATATGTGTAATATATACAGTTGATGACAGAAAGCAAAGCTTCTGTGGCTGTCACCTTCTATAATGTAGACACACTCTCTGTCAGGAGGATACTTGTTGGGATAATTGGGAGAAGTGAAGATGCCTCCTTCTGCATATTTTGTCCAAGTTCCACACTGCACTGGTTTCTGTCCTTCGGCAGTAGTTTGCTTTTCTGTGAAACAATCATATTAAGCATTGTATAATTAGCTCACAAATAATTATGTCTTTATGACACTTAGAACTCTTAGAGAATAAAACAATCCCTTCAGCCAGTGGTCTCAGATTCTTTGTGGTGACACTAAGAGCATAGTCATTGACCCAGGGGAAAATGGGGCTATTCTTTGGAGTTACAAACATATAATCCTGACTCAAAACATTTTTCAAAGCAAAGAAAAGGCTTGGGTGTTTATGGAAAGACATTTTGATATTGCTTTTTTAAATAATAGCCTTGTAGGGACAACACATGCTCAAGAAATGGGAGAGATAAGTTTCTCACTCATATATCTCAAAAGGCTCAAGCGTGTGCTCTATCATCAAACTACATTCCATAACACAGGAATACATCAGTGTTGAAAAATCAATTAAAAAAAAACCCTGCAGGATTATGATAGAATATACAAATTGTTTTATAATTCACAGCAACCTGATTCTATATTCACTGAACAGAGATAGATGTGGGAATCCTGGTTTCTGGTTCATAGATTATCTCACTGTTTGCTGTGAAATTAATAAATAGCTCTGAACAACACGAATCAGAGCCCAGAACTTTCCTCCTCGCAGGTGAATTATCAGAGACCAAAGTCAGACCTTCTTGTTTGATTTCTTCCTAGCCCCAAAACTCCTGCAGACCTTTCTACACATTGGCAGAGAGCCTGGGAGCAAAGGTTTGAGTCTGTGCAGGTTGAGGAAGATGAAGGATCATTTCCTGGGCATCACGTTTTAACAAGGACACTAAAATAAGATTGATTCTTCAGAGGAAAAAACACCTAGACTCATATTAAAAGGAAAGGTAATAGGCAGGCATCCAGTAAGGACTCCTAGGTTTTGCTCAAATGAGGCATTTATATGCAAGGAGTGTCCCATCTAACTTAAGCCTTGGATCACTGGAACAGGCTTCCCAGAGAAGTTGTAGTCTCCTTCTCTAGAGGTTTTCAAAACCCATCTGGCTTGATCCTTCTTTGGCAGAGGGGTTGGACTCAATGATCTCCAAAGATCCCTTACAACCTCTGTCATTCTATGATTCTATGGGTAGAGCCAAATTGCTTGACACTCCCTCCTAAGAGAGAAGGAAACAGGTACCTTCCAAGGATGATTTTAACCACCTGAGATCTGCCTTATGCTCTGCAAGTATCTATCTTTCTTCCTGATCCTTATCCAAGTGAAGTTTATCTGGATCCAAATTTCCTGAAATGAATTCAGTACCGCAGGGACCGAGTATTCAGACACAAGTTTAGACACACACTGTGATTAGCAGCTCTCCCTTCTTGGCTCTCACCACACTCAGCATTCAGGGCTTTTAAGACCTTCTTTCTGTCTCCACCCTGCACAAGTGCACCCATAATAGTCAGTTTCAGATTTTGAATTCTACTTTAGCAAGCAAAAGGATCTTAAGTGTCCAAACTGGACATCCCAGTTTGAAATGGGTCCACTTCATGGTCTTTAGTTAGAGTCATGCTGAGTCTATAGTTAGATCTATCTGCAGATCAGGTAACTACCTTCTTAAAACATTAGCACTGCATTTTTGTGTGTGTACAGGCAAAATAATGCTCAAAAAAACAAACACAGGAAACAGATTGGAAGTAGGTGAACTATGGAAAATTTCAATAACTAAACTTGCAGGTCAAATCCATACTTTAGAGTCTAGTATATCTGAAAAATAGTCTGAAGTTGACATACCTGTTCCTTTTTTGGTTGCCCCAGACAAGTGTAGAATGATTAGACTTGCTACAACTGAAAGAGAAATGTGCATTAGATACCACAGTGTGACAGTGCCTGTAATCACATCAGTTGTAAACATCTGTCTTAGAAAAATACAAATTAAATAGATGTACTGAAAAAAAACAACAAACAAACTTCATGATTACTTGCATCTTTATGCAGCACATTTTTTATAAACAAGTTTCTTTGTGATCTATCCTTGTAATTACCTTTGTAAATGTATCCAAATAAAGAAGAGAACTGTGTTTGAAATAAAATCCCCAGGCACTGATGTTTCCCCCATTTTTGTTTGGGTTTTTTTGTTTGTTTGGGGTTTTTTTTGTTTTGAAGTTAGATAAAAACATTAAACCAATATTTATTTATATAATCATATATTGGGCCAGTAATAGAAAAGTGGCTGCTGTTAAGGGAGGGAGACAAAAGCCTGCTAAATTTCAGTGCCACTGTGCTCACTAATGTCTCCTGCTATGGCATAATAAAATTTGAAAATGAGTACTGGGAGTATGAAAGAAGTGAGGGGTTGGGTTCTTCACATCCATCAAAGCATTTGTTAATCCCCAGTGAAGTAAATTATTGTGTGTGCTTAACAGTCTCATTAATCTAGTTTGTTTGACTTGTCGGGAGGGTGTTGCTTTGTGCTGCAGTGAATCTGCAGCCCATTTTACAAACAGAAAGCTCCTCTCTTCAACTATGATAGGACAGCTATGCCTCCTGGAAACAAATGTGACCTTTCTGAGATGGGACTTCAGCTTGGTGATAATTCCTGAGTTTCATGGAGTTTCTAAATATAACATTTTGTCTAGAAAAGACTAAGAGGTTAAACACTTAGGCCAGTCAAATTGCTTTGGAAGACCAAAGTTATTAGCTAGCTACGTGACGAAGAAATCATGACTAATGATAGCAATTTCTTGTTGTCACCCACATCTCTCTGGCTATTGAAGAAAGCAGAATAGCAAGAGCAGAGGAGAACAGATCCATCAGTTCTTGGAGTGCTGAGGTTTTGACCCCAGCTTGTTTAACCCTTGGTGTTAAGCCCGGACATAGTTCACAGACTGTACTGAAGTTGAAACTGGAGATAAAGTTCTATGTTTATTCTATTTTGGATCAATCAGCTGCCATTTGTATTATTGACTATGATGAAGAACTGATGGTCTGTGGTCTTTAACAAATGTAATCGAACAGCATACTTTACTCTTCTTATCCACAAAAGACACCAGAAGTTATAATGGGCTAGTAACTAGCTACCTGAATGATCATTTCAAAGAGTGTGCTTTCATCATTTTCAGCTTTTGTAGTGCAAATTGAGTGAATTTTTACCCCAAAGGAAACCAGTTTCCATATTTTCAGTCTTCTGATGGCAATGAGATCTCTGTATGCCTTTGACCCTTCCTGTATAACAGAGGGTTTGAGGCATGGCTGATGGCTACCTCATTAAGCAGGGGAAGGCTGATGTTTTGGGAAAATGAAGGCTTGGCAGCATATTCACATTTTCTTGGTCAGACTCACAGCCCCTGCGTCTTTTTGAATCTCTCAGCTACCAGAGACAAATGTTGGCAGAGCTGGTAGTTAAAAACTCTTCTGTGTCATGGGCATTCAGTGAGAATATTGCATCTTCTGCTAGGATCTGAATGCTACCCAGTCATTCATGTCCTTACACTCCTCAGGGATGGACTCTGTAAATGCGTGCTAGCTGGGACTCTGCCCACTGGCTGTGTCACAATCTGAAGGCAATGCAGGATTTGCACATTTACTAAGTTGTTCATTTGCTTTAGCTGTGTATCATGAAGGGAGCAAACTGCATCTATGTCTGTACTCCTCACCAGTCAAAACCTAATTTCTTCATAGTGTAAGGTGGACTGGTGTCAGAATATGGAGCCAGCTGCCGGTGTTCTTTCTGCCCACAGATTTATGGAAGCTGGAACAGATGCACAACAGCCAGAAAGACCTTGTGAAAAATACTCCTTCTTAGGCAATTAATAACAATTCATATATGATTCTTATAGGTTTGTTTCAAGCAACTGTATTTATTAGCTCTCCCTTCATTTTCTATATGGAAAAAAATTGAAGTTCAGACAAGTGAAGAGAATTGGTCCAAGTCACAGATATATTACTACCAAGATGACAGAGAAAACACAGATCCTTTCAATTCCATCTTTAACCACTAGAAAGGATGATTCCAAGTTGCAGAGCTATGTTATTCCAGAGCAGGGAGCTATGCTTACACATCATCATGTTAGTATTGATTATTGATATGGAGTTTATAATAATCGATATATAAAATGTAATAGACAAGAAGTGACTAAGAGACCAAGTTTTTCTGGACATAATTCTAACATTTGGATAGATTAAGTTAAATACTTCTCCCATGTTAAAAAAAAAAGACCACAAAGAGACCAACCATGCAATCTTTGCAAATTGAGAACTGAGACTCGGGAAGCTTTGACAGTACAGAGACAATATTGTGATTATTTGGATTTTGAAATTATCTTACAGAAGTTTCCACCAAATTTCTTGTTGGATTCTGTCTTCCTCCTACCCCTTTTCCGCCTAATCACTGGTGTAATTATAATCATGCTTTCTAATGCCACTCTGATTATGCATTTTTGCATCTTTCTGGATGTGTGCATTTTTCCATTACAAGCTATACATTAAGAGATTTATCTATTGCTCAGGCAGCTTTTTGGATGCTGCCATTTGGCATAGACAAGGCTTAGCCTAGCAAAGAGTTGTTGGACAAGCAATACCTGCCCAAGTGCCGCTATTTTACAGGTGTGGGTGTAGGAGGGAGGTGCTGGAAGAAACTGTGGCCAGTCGAGATGCTTCAGCGGAGTGAACCCCCTACAAAACCGAGGTGGTAGAGGGGGGTCCCGTCCACGCAGCCCGAGGCCTCTGAGGGTCTTCGACGAATAATTTTTACATTTCGGTTCCTCCCGGTTGCTCCCCAAGGATTTTTCCCGAGGGGGCCGCCCCCGTTCCGCAGCCTACCAGGCTCCGAGACCGCAGCGGCCGCCCCCGCCGCGCTCCCCCGAGCTCCCTTGCCCCTGAACCTCCGGTTCGAGCCTCGGCTGGGGCAGCGCCGTACTGCCACCAATGGCGGGGGCCGTTCCCCACCTCTCCCCCCCGTCACGCCGAAAGCCACCAGACGCGTTGCGTCCAGGTGTAAACCTCCAGCCCGCAGAAGTGTATCCCTCCCTCCCTCCAGCGCTGACAGATACCGGCTTCCCTTAGCTGCACTGCAA
>JANHGL010018386.1:7438-18515 GCA_024611195.1 Ceyx melanurus
CCTGCTCTGGCAGGGGGGTTGGACTAGATGATCTTCTAGGTCCCTTCCAACCCCTAATATCTGTGAATCTGTGAATACTATCTGGCTAAATGACACCATAGTGGGACATTCTCAAAGTACATTATGCTGCTTCAGCCTATCGAGTATAATGCGATGAAAGTGCATTACATGTGGCAAACAGTGAGATGTCTACCTAGCTGCTCACTCATTTGCCTTCCTCAGGGAGGCAAGAGGAGAAAGTAGGATGAGAAAGCTCATGAGTAGAGATAAAGACAGGGAAGTGGCTACCCAGTTACTACAGTGGGCAAAAGAGGGGAAAAATTATCTTTTTTTTCCAATCAAAATCAATTGTGGGGTAGTGAGAAAGACAAACATTAAAATAACACTTTCCCTTCCCCTTTTCTCAGGCTAAACTTCACTGCTCCTCTCTAGACTCCTTACCTTGACCACAGGCAGTGCAGGAGGTGGTGGGAGACGTATGGTTGTTACAGAGCAGTTCCTCTCTGCTGGTCCATCTGTCTCCCACATTTTCCCTGCTAAAGTGTTGGGTTTCCCCATGTACTGCCATCCTTCAGGAAAAAAAGTCTGCTCCAGCTTGTGCTCCTCCTCTTCCTTCTCCTCCTTCTCCTTGCCTTGAAAGGAATTTGTATGTTACTGTTTTTGTCATTTTTGTGCTTTCTCCATTTAAAGAAAAGACATTTAGGTCACGATTTAAGCAGTGCATATATGCAGCAAAAATGGAGTGTATGATTGTGATTAATTAGTTTAGTCTAACTGGGACAGTGCTGGAAGACATGAATATGCTTAAGTTGACCCAAGATGATCTTGGCTTAGGTGGCAAGAGGATTTTTTTTAAAGGGCAAGGGTGAGGCTCCTTGTTCTATAAAATACTTGAGGGCCAACATAACTGTTAAGCATTATTGTTCTATGCGAAGTTAATTGTGCATGTCTTGTTATTCTTCTGACCACAGGGAGTTTGACAGCTCTGGTGTACCAGCATTCCATCACTCCTCTGGCATTGCCCTGCAAGCTTCTCATCCCAGACAGAGGTATGCTTCTTAAAGTACAGTACGAATATACCCAGCCAAGCTCTGCTCAGAGTGCCACTGTCTGAAGTCATGTCAATATGTCACAAATTTAGATCTAAGCAAGAATTCACAGGGAAGTAAACTGTGATCTAGAAGTGGTTCTTCAGTACTGCTGATGGGTCTTATCCAACTGCAGTTGTGAGTAGATGAGTACTGTGATAGTCTAATCATAAAATATATACATCATGGAAATCTGCACAGTAATCTAGTGTCTGGGAAGACAAATGTACTTTTCAAGGCATGAAATTATGTCCATGTATGGTTAGATGTAAGCCATCAGGTCAGGATGGCAAAAGCAAATAGGTAAAGAACAAGAAGGTGTCCTGAGTGTGACACTGTAAGTAGCAACTTACACAGGTCTAAATATTGTTCGTCATCATGAGATTGTAATACTCTTATTGGTTATGGTGTTTTCATAAACCAGTCTAAGACAACAACAAAATATAACCTATGTTTGCCCCATAATTCAATTGTGTGTGACTCTGCCACATTGATCAAAAGGTTAAATTGTCTGTGACTATGCCACATCATCAAAAGGTTAAACATTCTTGTGGTTTTCTACTGAACTCATTTACACTTTCAGTTAAAGACCGTATGCCTGTGTTCAAACATACAATTCAAGTTATGCAGATGCAGTAATGAAACGGTTTTAGCACAAAAACAAGCTATGGTAGATGTGACCAGAGATCTCTTCATATGGCAAATCAGTGTGGTAAATAGACTTGTTCTCCTTATCCACCTCACCTAAAATGGAAAGCTCCTTCTGTTCTGGCAGAGGTGCAGGACTGAAACATTTGCCTTGTCCTAAATAAATATACCACAGTGAAATTTTATTTTGGATTTATTTTTACATCTGGTATGATCACACATTTTAGGATGATCTGTGCATAGACTATGTAATTAATATGGAGAACTGTAAACATGTGAATAGTGTTACACACCATATTACCACTTTTTTCCTTATTTGACTGTATTCAGAGACAGCAAGCATCATGTTAAATACAATAGGACGTGAGATCTTTTTACATGTGTTTATATGACTGTTGGATAGTTTTCTTACTTCTAGCACAATATTGGGAGATAGCTCTTACGATGTGCTTCTGTGTTAGTAATTTAAATGTTATTTTTCTACGTAAGTATGAAGAAATAAAGATTATGTTGTAATTTCATTGTATAAACACAAAGTCTTTGTGCCTAAATTAGTGTGATACAAATGAAATTATTTAATTGTACTATTTAAAAACTTTTGAGGTTGTAATGAGGGAATATAACTATTAGTATTGTTTTAATGTGATACCATGTGTGTCCCTGCAGTGTATGATATGTAGTTATATCTTTTACTGTCAGAAAATAAAGGTTAACTGTCCCTAGTACAGCACTGAAGTGAAAAAAAGAATGATGCAACACAAAGCCAACATGAATTATAGTTACAAGGTACAAGATTGTTTCATGTTTCTAGCTAAGAGTAGTCCAGTACAAAAGATAAACTCCTATCTGACCATGTGCATTGATTTGTCAATTCAAGAACAAATAAGACATGGACAGTGTTTTCTGTTTGCAGATCCCTTGGAGGAGGTAGCAGAAACTTCTCCACAAACTGCTGCAAACTCAGCAGTGGAGCTTCTCAAACAGGGTGCAGGTCTGTTAAACTTTTTCCTTGTATTTCACTGTAACCAGATTTTCTATCTTACAGGCTGGGAGAAACTGAAGCTTAGACTGGACTGAAGGATGTTCAAAGGCTGTTAAATTTAGAGTTCTTTGTAGAAGTGTAAATAACACTTTGAGGATATAGAATCATCAAGGTTGGAAAAGACCTTTAAGATCATCAAGTCCAACCATTAAGCCTGCTCTACCAAGTCCACCACAAAGTCATATCTCCAAGCATCACATCTATATGTTTTTTAAACACATCCAGGGACAGTGACTCAACTTCCTCCCTGGGCAGCCTGTTCCAATGGCTGACAACCCTGTCAGTGGAAAAATTTTCCTAATGTCTAGTTTAAACATACCCTGGTGCAGCTTGAGGCCATTCCCACTTGTTCTGTCACTAGTCACTTGTGAGAAGAAACCAGCATCAGCCTCTCTACAACATCCTTTCAGGTAGTTGTAGAGAGCAATAAGACTCAGACTCCTTTTCCTCTGCTTTACTTCATTAAAATCCAGCAAAAGGGGCATGTGTTGCCTTTTCAGAAGTGTTTGTTTCTTCTTTCTCAGGCAATGCTTTTCAAATAAAAAGAAATCATTCTTACATCAGTTGGGGCAGTGGTCAGGTAACTCCATATGGGGGCTGTCATATAGTGAATCATTTGGGAAACTTAGTACATTTGGTTTTTCCCTGTTTTGTTTATACTGTTTTTAACAAGGGTTTGGAACCTGAATTAACTGCGAGAGATTCTCTGAGTTTGTTTTTTTAACCTTGATACATCATTTCTCACCAGTTTTCCACGTTTCAGAGGACTCTGTGCAATCTTAGCACCATTCAAGTTCAACACTGAATTGCAGCCGTGAAACACAAAAATAGTTTCATTTCCAACTATGTGTGCTTCTGTAAGCACCTGCAGTTTAGTCAAAGCAGGTGTGTTTTCCCTGCCCTATTTTACCCCCTACCCTTCTTGTATTTCACAAGCAAAAAAAAAACCATTTTCATATTTTTCAGTGATCATTCTTTTTGTAGCTGTCTGGAAAATCGAATGAGCATTTCCAATCATTATTTAAATGCGGAAATTGACCAGAAATCCTTTGCTTCCTAGAGAGTAATAACTGAAGACAAGAAACTATTCAGATAGGTATAGCTTTTCCCTAGAACAGGCCTTGCTTTTTTAACCTTCCTGTTCAACAGCAAAACTCTGCCCCAAATAATGGTTTTCTTATGTATTTCCACTAATACATTCAGTGGACTAAATATTCTGAACAAAGCATATTCCTAGTCTAAAAGCAACAGGAGTTACTCAAAATGGCCACATTATTTAGCTGTTGGTGGTAACAAGGACATGATACAAAATGCCACTTGTGGAAGATGAGAGCAGTCACACTGCAGAGCAGCTGCATTGCAGAAAAGACATGGATGTCTTCCTTTTCTTCTACTTTTGCATATGGTTTCTATGGGATTGCTGTCATTGGATACCCCATCAGACCATGAATGATGTTCCTAAATGAGAAAACTTCCAGCAATTCTTGTAATCTCCAGTAAGCTTTCCTGTAATCTCCTTTTTTAAGATTACATTCTTGCACTTTCCAACACTTTTATAAAAGGATCTATTTATTTGTTTTTGTGCCACAGAAATAATATACTGTATTTGGGGACAGTGACTGCTTTTGAACTGTCACACTGAAACAGTCTGTACAAGATGCTTGGCTATTTCATTTAGAAACAAAACCTAAACACAGACTGTTGACACAAAGGCATTGTGTGTCAGAAGAGGAAGGGAAACCCTTCACCTGTGTCTCAAAAGTAGTGATGAGTGTGACTGAAACAAGACAAGCCTCCCGTTGTCACATAACAAAGAGCTTTAGATTTGTACAAAACATATACACTAATGATAAGAGGAGGGCTTATGGTTTGGAATGTTACAGTTTTGGATAGACATCACAGAAAGCTGTTCAGAGAGGAAGGCCTCACTGAACATTCGTTGTCTTAAATATCTCTGTACGTGATTATATAGTAATTGACTCAAACAAAGGTTATTGCAACTATCACAACAATGCGTAAATATATTCAGAAAAGTTCACACTTACTAATCAAATAAATCCAATCCCTGGATCTCTTTTTTCACTGACAGACTCCAGAGCTTGAAGTCAGTGGGCTGATCATGTTGGAATAAAGCTTATGCGTATGCTGTCCTTTAACTCCACCATTACATTGTTGTTTTGACAGTGCCAGTGTCTGTGTATTTTATGTAGATAGTCACAGGAGAAAGCTTTAGTCAGATTACAGAATAGCCATATGAAAAGAGAAGCTATTAAATTTAATTTAATCTTTGCTTTTGCAGTAAGGTTGGCTAGACAAGCTAAACAAAGGAAATATTAACATGGTAATTTGCATTTGTCAGCTATCAGTTATAAATTCTGTCCTGGATACCTATATAAAGGATTTAACCAAAACAGTTTCTGGTGGTACTAGTGTTTAGCTGCAGATGTGTTTAATCATTCTCAATTGTGCTGTAAAATAAGCATAAGTTCCAGTTAGGGCTTTTCAGTCTCAAAATATTCTTAATGTGCTTGTAGATTTGACTGTATATCACAGTTCCAAAGTATTTTAGCATGTGAATAATTCTATAAATACTATAATAATAATTCTGTATAATGTTACATGATACTGTTACTATGTACTGTTATGCAGTACTATAGTACTGCTGTATAATACGAGTCTTTTCCTAGTGCTTTCTGCAGAATTGGTATTAGACCAGGTAAAAAAATTAACTGTTCAAAAACCTTAGAAACCAATGAGCTTCTGTTTTATAGAGATATTTCAGAAGTTACTAATATCTCTAGGGGAAGAATAGGGCTTTTAGAAATAAATGCATGCTGTGGTAAAGAATAGACCTAAAAATAAGTCCGTTATTTTCCTCGATGATAAGTACAGTCATTGGCTTAAATATAAAGTTACTGAAAACAGACAGCAAAAAGCCTATAATCTCCAAAACTCTAGTCTTAAACTATGAAGCAACAGTTGGCCAAGGTAAGCATACTTAGAAAGTTTGGTAGTGTGTTGCTAATCTTCCCTGTTTGCTTTACAAAGGTGGAAAATGTACAGTTCTGTTTTGTTCAGAAGTTACCCATGTACTTGCTGTTGGCTAATGACCTCTCAAAGTCTTTCTCCTATTTCTTTACAGCATGTAATGTTTGGTACCTGAATTCAGTGGAGATGGAATCCCTCACAGGATACCAAGCAATACAGAAAGGCTTGAGTCTGACACTGATGCAAGATCCTTCTCCTATCTCAACAGTTGTCCATTTCAAGGTGTCTGCACAGGGAATCACATTGACAGACAATCAAAGAAAGTAAGTAAAAAGGATGGAAAAAGAATATCCAGCCTTGTTCTCAAGTGTTGGCTGCTGTTGATTTGATATTTCTAGTTATATTTTGCAGTCTCTGTCTCAGAGGATAATAGGATTGTCGAATGATGATGACAGTGTCAGCTGTCTGCAGTACTGGAGATTGAATGTTTTAAGCTATGGACATTACTTCCACTTGGCAGCTTTTAACTGTGGAAGGCCACTTTGCCTTGGCATTCTTTTTTAGTTGTTGTTTCATACAAAAAGGAAAAGTAATGATTTTGCCAGCATTTGATATTCAACCTTTTCAGTTATATCTTTCACCAGTATCACCAAAAGTGTGTAAGCAGACACTGTGTATCTCCAGTATTTGAAATAGTGCTTTGAATAACCTGTATAACCTATGATAAAAATATAATAACCTGAATAACCTATGATAAAAAGTTAATTTATGTTATACTGAATACTGTTGAGGCTACCACAGAGTCTTTAAGTTTGAAAACTGACAATAGCAAAGGAGAGACAACAGGAATTCATTACAGATTAAAAAAAAAAAAAGTGTAATTCTAAATTCCATCAAGTCTGCAAGGACAACACCATAAATTCAAACGCCAAGGAGCCCCTAATATTTTGGAACTATAATGTAATCACATAACTCACAAGGTCCAAGAAGTTGCATTTCCCACTGACATACTATCTAAATGGCCAGTTTTTAGAAAAAAAACATTTTGTACTTCTAGTGCTTCCTTAGCTTGAGGGTCAGTTTTCTTTTGATTTAAAACCTTGATGTTCTAAGTATGGATTTCTTTGGTTGGAGCAAAGCAGGTAGTTTTCAGAGTCATTCAGAAATAGCAGAATATAATCGTAATTATTAAATTTAGATTAAATAAAATATATTTTCCTAATCTGTTTATTGCTTAAAATTTTAACTATTCCTAAAATTTATTTTATTTCTTTCTATCCAGACTCTTTTTTCGACGACATTATCCAGTCAACACTGTAATTTTCTGTGCTTTGGATCCACAGGACAGAAAGTAAGGAAGACAAGTAGTATTTCTAATACACTGTTTGTATTGTTGATATACAAAACAAACAAAACATTAAAACTAACATAGGTTTCATTTCTGTTTCTCCGTTTTTTTTTTTTTTTTACTGCCTTTTTAATGGATAACAAGATGGTTGAAAGATGGCCTTTCTGCAAAGTAAGTGGACACCTCTCTGAGTCTCTTTTAACTGAATGTTTTGGGAATATCATTACAGTGATGAGTTTCTTAGTGTTCTAAATTAACTTTGTCAGATACGTAGAAAGGAAGGTGGCTGGTCAGAGATGAAAGTCTTTTTGCCCAATGTAATTAGACTTCAGTTGCTTCATCTGAACCTCCAAAGTCAAGGCCTAGTTGTGTGATGAGCTTGTCTGGTTTATTTAGGTTGCAGGTCTGTGATTTGATTTAAAAGTTTCAGAAATTAAAACAGAGCTATTTGCTCTGGTTTGGTTTTTTTGTTTTCTTTGGGTTTTTTTTGTCCCACGTGTCTAGCAACACTAACACAAGCTTAATTGTCTCACTTAGACTGGTAGCTTTAAAAAACAATCCACACATGGCATATGGATAAAAACACTCCTAGTAATATTATTGTGTGGCATAAATTTGTACCAGTGGATTGCAAAGTGTTATTGAAGGCAGACATCATTGTGCCCCTTAACAATAGTAAAAACCTAAACAGAGGGAGCTTAGGCAGTGGTTTCTAGAAAGGAGCAGAAAGAGGTGGCTTAAATCCTATTTCCAGTACTGTCCACTGAGATATGTGGACCTCAAAACCTTTCTTTGAATCAGATTAAATATTCCTGCAGGGTCAGCAGGCATGTCTCTGACCAGTATGCAATGCAGAGTAGAAAGAAGGGTGTGTTTCCCTGATACTCTCCATCCAGAGCCATTCAGTTGCTTCTGAGTTAGCTGTTGCATCTGGACCAGTGTGTTTAGCAGTCACAAAAAATCTTGTCTGTCAGAACAGATGAGTCTGACTTGTGCTTTTCATTTCTGCAGTATCTTTTGCTGGACCTTGTACTGACAGAGAGGGACTGATTGAGGGTGTGAAGGTAGGAGGCACCCTGGGCTGTAGTGACCACGAGATGGTGGAGTTTAGAATTGCAGGGGGGAGAAATCATAGAGATCTGCATCAAATACTACATAGAGCTATGTTAAATTGCACATTTTATCCTTGGCAAACACAAAGACGATCTACTAGCAGCAAAATGAGGCTGTACAACTTGGATTGCTGCAGGCCATGTAAGTAAAACCTGATAAGACTTTTTTTTTATTGGGCATGCTTAAAACAACCTTGTAATCCCTTATAGGTCTTGTCTCGTTTAAGCAAGTTCAAAGCTATTGCCTTTAATTGAGTTACTCTTGCTTTACAATAATATAAATGAGATGAGAATTTCCCTTCCTCATGGCCCTGGTTTATGTTACAGCAAAATAGCCAAATAGAATTTATTTAGACTTTTGAAACAGAAAAATCTCTGGTAAAATTCATTCTTAATTTTAAGTTTATGTAATAACTCCAAGGCACTTTTTGTTACTGTATGCTTTCAAAGTAATTAAGAGAGCACTTGTAGAAAACTAGTTTATTAATCAGTGTTAGGTATCCTTTTTGGAAAAAACCGCATAGTTGAAATTGTTAATGTATACATTCCATATAATAGGAGCCACGCTTTTTTAAATGTAGATTTTGGTTTAGTCCATTATGGTCTATTTTCTGATTGAGACATATTCATATCACACCAAGCTTCAACTAAAATAGTAAAAAGGGAATCCCAGTTTGGGTTTCCTTTATCTGAGAATCTCTCATTGGTCTCTACCAATTCAGAAATTAATTTTAATTGCCAAAATGTGTCCACTATAGCTTATTACATTTTCGCAAAATATCACTGGCCTGTGGATTTAAGGGTTAAAAGGGCAGCTTACAACAGCCACCCTCATCATGTAACACAGCAGCTGTGTCCCTTCATTTTAAGTTGCCAATTATACCCCATGAAATAGCCCTAAAAAGTACTTCAGAAAATTGCCCCCAAGGTTGCCTTTCATGCTTTAGTTCAGCAGTTTGAAACAGGCAAGCACAGCTCAGCATATCTCCAGGGTGTTCTGAAGCCGAGCCATGTTTTAATAAAGACTGACACTTTCAAATAGTGCAGGGAAGTTAGCGCCCAACTCCTATTGCATTTCAATTGAAGTTGAATACCAACTTCTTGTGCTTCTGTGGAAATTCTAGCCTAATTAAAGATATGGGAGACTTAATGTAGGAGGGGAATCTTAGAACAGTCGATGAGGAGTGAAGGGAGGTGATTTTTAAAAATCTAAATGATTTATTCCTCAATCTTCAGAAATGTTGTGTTCAGAATGTTTCGTACCCAGCTCAAGTGGAGAGGAAGAAACTGGGCCTGTAATAGGAAGATAGATTTTAACTGTAGAGGAATTATGCATTTCCCGTAATTAATTTGGGCTGTAGTACCCATTTGTTTAGTCTGCACACAGCAGTTTTTTCTTGGCTTCTTGATTCTTTGGCTAAAGGAAAGGGAAAATAATAAAAAAAAAAGGGGATCCTTTTGCAATTCCATTAGAATAATCCTCTGATTCAAACCATGTTCCACTGTTATAGCCTTCAACTTTAGAATAGATGGCCATAAAGAATAGCAGAAGGAAAGTAAGAAGTGGAAGCAGAGCAAGAACAATGCTCAATTTTTACCTCAGTTTCTTAAACTCATTGCTTTCCACCACTCCTTGAAGGGACCTTGGTGTATGTCATTAATGTTGGCATGGGCATTGGCTGCTGGTAGGATCAGTCTTGTCATGTACTTATCTTTGCTCTACTCTGTTCTTAATATAGCAAGAGTACCGAGTAAGGTATACATCCTTGCAAAATGTTGCCAAGTTACAGAGGCTTTAACTCTTGTAGGCACACTGACCACAAACTTACCTTGTGTGTTTGGGGTGGAAGCTGCACAAATTTTTTTTGTTTTTATTTTTTTCCCTACTCTGTTGCTTCTGCTAGCAGCTTCTTGTCCATCAATGTTCTTTCATTCTGCAATAACTCCCTCTCATTCATAGTCTCTGTTTGCAGTCCAGCTGGGTGATGTGAGGCTGGATTTACTCTGCTTCCTTCCTCCTGCCTCTGCTTCGACTGCTGTTACATAATGTTTATGTTACAAAAGAATAGGTTTTCTAAAGGTCTTCAAATAGGTGGTTATCTGCTGGATACTTCAGAGACTGCAACCTTGCTTTTTCAAAGCAGTATTTAGTCCTAAGATTTTCTGTTGCCGTAGCAGTACTGTGGGTCCGTGCAGCCTGTGCAGATGGGCTGCAAGTGTTCAGTGAGCAAAGGATCAGCTTTGGTAGGAATGGACTTCACTTAATAAAATTTAGTGGGCCATATTGCACGTTGGCAGCAGAGTTCTGTAGAGGACTATGTGACTGCACATTATTCAGTATATGAGCGATGTCTGACATTTGCTGTTCTTGTATACTTTATACACTGCCCCTTCTTCCCTTCTCCTTCCCACCGAGTTAATTTCTCCCCTCTTGCAAAGGACCTTGAGGACTGGAAAGCATTACAGACTGCGTGTAAAGTGCATATTCAAACTGTCTGATATTTTGGCATATTCTTTTCTCTGTTCCAGAATTCATTACAGCTGCAGAAGCACATGCCCATGTTTTTTCATAGACTCTTTGCTTTCTCTCTGTTTCCAGTTACACCAGGTGATATGAAGGTATTCTGTGGAATCACAGAACCACAGAATGTTAGGGGTTGGAAGGGACCTAGAAGATCATCTAGTCCAACCCCTCTGCCAGAGCAGGATCACCTAAACTAAGCGTACAGTAAGTTACAGTAACTTACAGTTAGTAAGTACTAACTAATTCCTCAGTGGTCTTGGAGACCTGGGACTCCTGGTAGCTGGCCTGAGATGTAAAGACCGAGGCAAAGGTGGCATTCAGTAACTC
>JANHGL010018386.1:18615-32523 GCA_024611195.1 Ceyx melanurus
GGTTGTGGAGTCTCCATCTCTGGAGACACTTAAGACCCTCCTGGATCTGTTCCTGGGTGACTTGGTCTAGGTGACCCAGCTCTGTCGGGGGGGGTTGGACTAGATCTTCTTGGTTCCTTCCAGCCCCTAACATTCTGTGATCTTTTTTTCTTTATGAAATAAGGCAGTGCCTGTCTGTCTGTCCTCTTATACACAGTGCTTGTTGCCCTTGCAGAGTATTTGGGTTCATTGCGAGGAAGCAAGGCAGTGCCACAGACAATGTATGCCACCTATTTGCAGAGCACGATCCAGAGCAACCTGCCAGTGCCATTGTGAACTTTGTATCAAAGGTCATGATCGGATCCCAGAAGAAAATCTGATGCCTTTCCATCCTTGACTGAGTTCTTCACTGACTTCACTGAACCAAAGAACTGTGAGAGGGAGAAAACCTATTCAGCAGCAATGTCTGAACCTTGCCATTCCCAAGAAGGAAAGCAGAGGACAGTCTATCTGCGTTGTGTTTGCAAGAATTCAGACTTTACTTTGTGGACGCCTCTGACCCAATGAAGCATCATTTCTTTGTTTTTATATCAAAGAACAAACAGAAGAAGCTGTGTGCCACCCAAACTCATGTAGACCCCATCTAAATGAAGCATAAATGAAAAACTTTTCTCCTGAAGGTTTTCTAATGTATTTTCACATGCTGTTTCTTATGATTTATTGGAGCAGAAACACTTACTAGGCTGTGTTGTTTTTTTGTTTAAAAAATGTTTTGTGTGACCTCCATAAAGATACTCACCATAGTTGCATCAATGGTAGCTATAGGCCTTGTGAACATGCTTTTAAATACATTCGGTTCTAAGGAAGACTCTTTGTGCTTCCCTTCATCTTGACGTGGTCAGTGATGGGAACTGAATGGAGAAAGGGGAAGATGGATGTGAAGAGAAGATTGGTGTAAGTTGATTTCTGATAAGAAAGGAGTGGCTATGTTGAATATTCAAGGAGATTGCTCTGTATTTGGTGTTAAGAAGGCTGGGCTGTTTTAGTTTGAAAAAAAAAGCTGGGGAGAGGAAGCAGAAGAAAAAAGGATGGTGTGAAAATCTATTCTGTAATTGGAATTTTTTTATATTACTATTTTTTTATACAGAGAACTAAGGAGATAAGATTCCATATTTTAATAATTACAGGATAAAAATAAGGGAAAATCAATGAAAATTTTATAATTTATGTTTTTTTACCATGCCAGATCATTTATAGTAGGTCTCAGATCTTGATAAGTCATCTGCTTATTCTTAAATTAGACCATTGTAGTGATTTGCATCTTTAGCACTATTTTGCGTGTGTGTAGCCTATGCCTTGCTTTAGACAATAGTCTTATATTTTGACTTTTGACTTTTGTCTTAACATTAACAAAATATTTGCCATTTTCTGTCTCTATCATACTGTTTTGGTAGTAACATTTATTCCCCTACCTAACACATAATGCTATTTGTGGAATCTTTTGGGCCCCTTTTTATTGGAGTTTTTGGAACTTTTTGGATTTTTTTAATCTGTGGGAATTATTTTTGGTTTATAGTGTTTTATTAAACTCCTCAAGTCAGGAAATCCACAAGGGATGGTATTGTATTTTGTTACTCTGTCCCATTTCTTGAGAACATTTATGTCATGATTTCTACATTCATCATACTTATGCATATCTCTGTATTTTTTAAAACAGAACAGTGTTTAAAATGCACTCTAAAGTGCTAGTTAGCTTTCCCAAAAATTGATCCAGTAGGTTACAGTAGCAACTTTCACGAGGACAGTAATCTGCTGATGTCTCCAGTGTAATTCCCATTCACTCAAAAAAGAGCATTACTAGACCCCCATATCAGAACTGATGTTAATAAAGCAGTTTCAGTGTGACAATGCTGAAAAATTTTAATACCTCTACTTTTTTTTTTTTTTTTTTATGTGTGGCTGCCAATTTTTTATTAATAACCTGAGGAATTAAATGACCTGATAAATTTGGAGTGCAGGTGCTAGAGGCACTGGATTAACTACTAGCTACGCACTTGAAGGATTTCATCCTTTTCTCTGCTTTTACTAAATAATGGTTAAATGGAATGGGAAGCTCTGGTTGGGCTATATGGTAAGAAGGTTCCACCAATTTTAACTACATTTTTCCTGATCTGGGTTTTATTAACAGTTCTCTTCCTATTTCCTAAACTATTAGACCATGGAAAGCTTATTCAGTAACCTTAGTCAAAGTATAACCAAATTATTTTTGTAACTGTGATAACTGTATGAATAATACTTTTTAAAATGAAAGGGGTGGGGAAGAGGGGGAGGGAGAAAGAAAGACTTGAAGTTAGTGTGTTTGGACCAGGAAGAGATGTATCAGTGGTGGGTGCTGGATGTGTGGAGAAGGGTGAAGCATTCCAAAGCACAGTAGCTACCATTGAAGCAACGAAGGCAAGTGCCTCTTGATTTGTACCAGATCCCTCTGTTAATGACACAGAAGTACACCCCTGAAACAGTGCTTACGTACCATGCAAGAAAAGAATGCAGCTCTTACTTGTAGGAGCTTTGTGCCTTTTTGAAACATGTGAGGACAAGTTTCCCTGTCATCTCTTGATGCATCAGGAACCCAGTTGCCTAATCTCATCAGCCAGTTGGAGCCCATGGAATTTCTTCAGCTGACATCTCAATTAGATTTAAATCTCAATCAGATTTAAATATGATGTGTTATGAGGACTGAAATGAGGAGGAATTTTTTACTCTTTTTCACTTCTGTAGGCGACACTAAAATTTTAGTTAGACAGTAAGTGTTGGCCTTTAGGCTGGAAGTAGTGTCTTCTCCCATGTATTATAATTTCCATTGAGGGCCTTGTTTTTGTATTCCTTGTGCTTTTTCAACTCCTGCTGAATTCAAGAGCATAAGAAACTCAAAACTGACATTCCTGGTGGAATTGCCTAGGAGTTTAACTCTGTTTGGTAAGTGGGAAAAAAGAGGTTGTCCTGTTACGAAGGGAAGGTTCCTTTTAGGCATTCCTTTGGTTGTTATATTGCCACATGATTTTGCTTCTTAAAGATTTAAAAATGCACAAAGCAAAATAGTTCAGTATGTACCATTGTGTAGTGTATGTAGGAAGATACAAAACTTACATTCATGGCAAAAAGAAGACTAAATAATTAATACAGCACTTTCAAGGTTTTTGGTAGATATGTATATGCAGTTTCATAACTAATGGCAGCAAGATGATACCTGTATTTAGCCAGACTTTATTAACCTGCTTAGTTAAATGTGCTACTGCATCATACAGTGTTAAACTACAAAAATGCTAAAAGCCATGCTTTTAATTAAATGGTTTCCATGTATCCAACATTATCATTAAAAATTCAATGTTTCCTTCTTGGATTTACCCACTAATTAACATTTTTGCCTTATTCTTGAAACTGTAAAGAAGCATCAAAAGGTCTCAAAGTATATAAACGAATGTCCTATAATTTCTTTGTATAGTCATTTTCTCTTCAGATATTGCCTCTATTCAAATTATAATAAAATTATGAATGTGAAATTTCACAACACAATGTTACAGGGCAGTCTGTTCTGAAAGAAATTTGACTTGTGGCATTCAAAACCATCTAATGAGCAAAACCTTGGTGAAGAATAGGTTGTCTGCTGAAGCAGCTTTGTTTTCTAAAGATTTCTTTCAAGGTCTTGACTGCAGAGAAATCCAGCGCCTAGCTAAAATACCTCTCCAAGTACAAAATTTGTGTGTCAGCCACTCATTGAAGGTTGAGTTATATTCATGCTTTACCAGGACTATTTCTGTGAGTGGTAAGCTCTGGAATGTTGTGCTGATACCTTTTCTGTGAGGCACAGGCTGACAGGAGATTTTCATTCACTGTGCTTGACCGTCAATCAATACAGGCCATCATGATCAGGCGTTAACACATGTCAGTATTAATCTTTATTGGAATGATTTACACAGTGGAACAGATTACAAGGATGCAACAGTAAGTTGCATCTTCTGTATCAAAAGTCCAGTCAAACTCTTGGTTTTTAACTCAAATGCCATTGAGTGCATGTGTGCTGCTATTGCTCCTTCTTGAAAGTTGCTCTGTGGTCTCTTTGCTCCAGTGGATTAAAATCTGCTTTCAGTATTCATCCTAAATGTATTCACAGCTAGTTTATATGCAGTTGTTCTTGTGCCAGCATTGTCTCATAACTATTTTCTCCCTGAGGTATTTTTAGCAAGTGATCTGATCCCTCTTGTGTCTCTCAATCTTCCTTCAGCAAGGCTAAACAAGTCAGCACTCAACCCTTACATTTTTTGAAAGGGTGCAGAGGCTTGCGTTTTTTCTGACTCTCTCAGGTAAATAATTTCTTTGGAGGCACCCTGAAATGAACAGCCAGACTTCAAGCTGCTGCCCTGTGATTTTTTTGGAACAAGAAAACTTGGGCAGAGTAAACCCAAAAACTCTGCTTCTGCTGTTAACATGTAGCACAAGGGTTACAACAGCATAAATTAAATCAAACAGCGTGCACAAAGGAAATTACAAGGGCAAAGAGCTAAAGAAGTTCTTAAAAACATAAGTCAGAAACAGGAAGCTTGCAGACTTAGCAAGTCTTACCAAGAGGTCAAAGGGGAGCTATTAGGGAATGTAAAGCTCTTGCTGAATGAGGTTTACATTACATGTCAGTGTAAGGGATATCAAACCAGCACTATTGCCTTCCTTTTAAGGAATTCAGTGCCTTACAGTGCAATGTTGGTACCAGTTTTAATGTTTTAATATTTGCAGAATCACAGGGTGGTTGAGGTTGCAAGGGAACTCTGAAGGTCTTCTGGTCCACCTCCTCTGTTTAAACAGGTCTATCTAGAGCCAACTGCCAAAATCATGTCCATATGGCTTTTGAATATCTCCAGGGATGGAGACTCCACAATCTCCCTGGGCAACTTCTGCCAGTGCTCAGTCACCCTCAGTAAAAAAAAATTTTTTTATGTTCAGAGGGAACATTCTGTAAGGCCTGTGACAGTCTTCCACAACATCCTTCTCTCCAACTTGGAGACGTGGATTTGATGGGTAGACTGGTGAATAAGGAATTGTTTGGATAGTTACATCCAGAGGGTCGTGGTCATTGGCTCGATGTCCAGATGGAGATGGTCACAAGTGGTGTCTCTCAGGGGTCTGTACTGGGACCAGTGCCATTTAATATCTTCATCAATGACATAGAGGGATTGAGGGCACCCTCAGCATGTTTGCAGATTACACCAAGTTGAGTGGTACAGTCAACACACCTGAGGGTTGGGATGCCTTCCAGAGGGACCTAGACAAGCTTAAGAAGTGGGCCCATGTGAACTTCCCAAGGTTGGACAAGGGCAAGATTAAGGACCTGCACCTCAGTCCTGCACCAGAGATGCTGGAGCAGGTCCAGAGAAGGGCAGTGAAGCTGGTGAAGGGGTTTGAGAATAGGTCTTATGGGGGAGCTGGGGCTATTTAATCTGAAGGACACTGAGGGGAGGTCTTACTGCTTGCTATAACTACCTGAGAGAAGGTTGTAGAGAGGTGGGTGTAGACAGGAAATGGCATCAGGTTGTACCATGGAATATTTAGGTTATACATGAAGAAAAACTATACTGAAAGGGTTATCAAACACTGGAACAGGCTTCCCAGAGAAGTGGTTGAACTGCCATCGCTGGATATATTTAAAAGCCATCTAAATATGGTGCTCAAGGATATGGTGTATTAGGGGCACTGTTGGAGTTAGATAACTATTGGACTTGATGATCTTAAAGATCTTTTTCAATCACAGAGATTCTGTGTTTCTCTGATTTTGGTGGAGGCACTAGTCCTGGACACAGGTCTTGATATCCTGGGCTCACCTTGTTTCTTCCAAAGTTCCTCCATTAGTGGGAGGATTATGAAAACAACTGTACTCCCAAATTTTCTAACATTCTTCCCAAGGTTCTGAAATCTCTTTTGATCAATCTCAGATGTTGTGACATCATTAGTACCCACGTGAAAGAGGAGGAACAGATAGTAGTCTGAGGGCTGTACTTAGTTCTTCAGTCTTGCAGTGACATACCTAATTTGGCCCCAGGGAGACAAAAAATGCCCCTGAAAAGAGATTACAGTGTGCAAATGGGTGCTTCCCTTCTGCACAGGAGAGGACCACCAATGCCCATAACTCAACACTGTTTTTTCACAGTGCTGGTCATAATGCAAATTTTGTTATGAGGTACTGGTCCTTTGACCTTGACAAGACTACTTACTTGTTCAGGTTCCTCTGCTTTCTTACCATGCACTTAATCTACCATACTTACAGTCTCATATTTGTTCTGTAAGGGTATTTTAGAAGTTAAGAAGGGGTTTCTTTTACTGCTTTGAGACCTTTTTCCACCCTTCCATCCCCTGTGATACTGCCTTCCTCCTGGCACAAACAAGTCCTGAATCTGCTTCCATGGTGGCCATGCTGAGCTGGCTTGCACAGATCATAGAGAGTATAGTTCCATTGATCATTCTCCCCCTCACTGTCAAATATTCTCATCCATCTTCCTATCTCCTCCTGCAGCTCAACCACCAAGCAGAGAAGTTCCATCAATATGATCACACCATCCACAAGCCTGTGGAGCCTGCTTGAAATAATTATCCACCAGTAGGAATACCCACAGCCAGAAAGCTGGGTGATCACATGCTTGAACAGGAGCTCTGTCTCTGTGTCTGCATTGGTTCGACCACATGCTAGAAGCTTAGGTGAAGCCAAGGACAGTCCTTTTTGCTGGGTGGCCACTATGCTGATGCCCACCTGCCTGCTGGGATATACATGCCTGTGTTTGAAGTCAGCTAGAATGATTGGTTTTGCTTGCTTAAATCTCCCATGCTGCTGTGGATACAGGCTCTGTCCTTTGCTGTCTAGTTCAATCAGAGGGTCCAGGGTCAGTTGAACAGGCAACAAATACCCCATTCAAGCAAGCTTCTGCTTGTCCCCTTGTGTATTTATGCAAGTCTTAAACAACTCATGCTTTTACCAGAGTAGAAATAAGAACTAACAATGTTGATAGCAAAAAAAAAAATAATTAAAAAAAAATAATAATAAAAAAATATTAATTCAATTAGGTCTCCATATAGTCTCCCTTTTCACCACAGTCCATGTTAAGAATACCAACCCTTGCCGTGTTCTGAAGCCTCCTTCTTTCTGAGGCTCCAGTTCACATGTTTTCTCACAGCACACCATACTGCTAGCTCTCTAGGCCTGTTTCTCTTACATCACTGACAAGGACCTTGTGGAGAGTGGCTGAGTTTCTACTGGGATTTAAGAGCACAAAGCCACATGAGACCACACACCTAACACAGGCAACTTGGTTTTAAAGCACCATGCTCAGGACTCAGGCAAGCTGTGGGCAGACAAATAAGTACTCTGTTCCCTGATGCCGTCTAGTCCAGATGAAACTTTGAACCATTGGTGGGGCCCAGACTATTCTGATTCTGTGGGTGGGTGCTCAGCCAGTACTAATGCAGAGCCTCACCCTGGGAGAAGTTTGAACCTCAGATCAAAGAGGGGATGTATATGGAGGGCATGTTGATCATGGCCATGATGCAGCAGCATTAGTGGTCTGAGCTAGAATGTTTCTGATTTCCCCCATTGTCTGGTTTGACAGGAATGTAGCTGGAAGCCCAAGTTCTTCATCTGTCCTTTCTTTTTTTTTTCGGTTGTTTGTTTTTTCGTTTTGGTGGTTTGGGTTTTTTTTTTTGGGGGGGGGGGGGGGGTTGTTTGTTTGTTTGTTTTTTAATTTCTGCACTCGGTGGGTCGTAAAAAGCAATCTTGCTTTAATTAAAAAAAAAGTTCAGATGATTTGTTGGTAAGCAGCACTAGAAAGGTATACATAGTAATGTATATTTATTTACATACTGGAGTCCTAAATTTATATTAGAAAAAAATGTAAATAATCGGGGGTAAATCTTTTTGAAGATCTATTCTTTTTGTTGTGCTGGGATGTATACATTTATGTCTTTGTGAAATACACTGGTGGTGTCCTTCTTACAAAACCATAAAAACTTACCAAAAAAAAATAATCCTAGAAATAAAAACTCCAATCTTCACGATGTTGTGAAGTTCCCCTTAAAGATTTTCAGATTACATTGAGCATTTTCTGCTTTTCTGCATATATTAAATTAATTATTGCTGGGAAACAAAAACCAAACCAAACACCAAAAGGTTACATTATCCCTTTTTGGGTTTTCAGTTGTTGTTTCTTTAAAGCCCAATAATTTTGTGTTTTAACAAGCTAAAGATGTGGGTTTTTTTCTTTTCTTCTTCTCCATCCCCATCCCTTGTTTGATTGGTTGGCTGATCAATTTTTATGTTCTTAAACTTCAGTAGTATGGCTTTGTCACTGTATAACCTTTTGGAAGGTATGCTGTCAGTAACTTCTTGTTCCAGTTCTGGGTCACTGTCTAAACACTTGATTTTTTGGGGTCATTAGAAGGTTGTATGCTTTTAATCAGTTTGATTTGGAAAAGGAGGACCAAAACTATATGAATGTCTTACAATGAAATTTTATTTTTTTTTCATGTTCTGTTGTACCACTATTCCTGTTTGATTTTGCACAGTGTAAAATGACATAATCATAGATTGCTATGGTTTTAGGCTGTATATACAGTAAAAAACTATGGGTTGTAAATGTCTGGGGAAATTCCTATGGAAAAAAGAGAGCTATGTAGAAGAACCTCTAAAAAGGTCAATGTGCATGCCCAAGGTCTTTTGAGATTTAAGTGTGTAAATTTCCTTTTAGCTTACACAAAATAAAATAATTTAAAAGATACATCTGTATATAGTCTGCTGTCTTTACACAGAATGTAATGTCTACATTAATGGTGTTTCTCTTAATGGTAAAATCAATGCACTGCATTAACAGTAGAACCTTCTAATTCATTGTGCCAGTCCCACAAAGCACACCTGCCAGAGTCCTGCAGAAGAAGCAGCAGCAGCCTTAATTGTCCTGCCTCTTTGAACATGCTGTGATGTAGTCTTTTATTTCTGTCTCTAACTTGCCTTCTGGTTTGTAGGGTGATGTGGCTCAAGACATTTTGGTATTTTGAGTTAGAGGCTTGAGTGAAGTAGTTGGCAATACTCAGCTGTAAGAAAAACAACTTACGGTGAGGTAAGAACAGACAACTGCTTTTGCTTGTTTTCTTAGCTAGAAATAAAAATGTAAACGTAGCATTTGCTGACGTTTCCTGACATGTTAGCTTTCACTGCAGCTCTTTCAGCAACAGCTCTTCGGAGGGTAAGGGTGGAGTGTCTGCAGGTAAGGCATTGGATTTCTTGAGAGTGCTTTGCATGGGCATAGACTGTCCTGTGTCTAACCTTTCCTACATGCACAGCTCAAGTGCTCAGTAGTCACCACCAGTTCATCAGTTAACACCTAGTTCTGAGAAGTATCTACTGCATTTTTCTTACCTCTTCTTTGAATCCTTTATCATCTGACAGCAGTTGGGTCAGAAAAGTTAAAAGTTTGAGTTTGATGTCATTAGCTGGTAAGATGAAACATCATCCCTGCAAAAGGAAGCTTCTTCCTTCTTGAAATGTCCTTGAGAAATGAGGGCTGGATTCCACCTTTGTGAATGCAGGAGTTTCAGGGGGTGGTGGCTACTCAGGGTTGAGAGAGCACCTCCTGCAGTTGTGAGAAACTTAATTCACAAAAGGCCAAATTGGCTCCTTTGCCCTCTAATTAGTACTGCAGCGTACAATGCTGGGGAATAAAACTGCACCCTGTTGTAGCTGAAAAGCTTTATGCAAAAGCTATCTGCTTTACCATGTAGCCCCAAAAACACTTTTGCTTTGGAGTGCCCCAAACCACTGGCTGCTCCTGCAGATTGTCACCACACCAGTGACTTTATGGCTGTTACATGTCAGAATTGGCTGTGTTAACCACACGGGGTTAGCGTCGCCTTGTTCAGCCCGAGTTTAGTATATCACTTAGTTCTGGTGCTGAGCTGCTGCAGGGTAGAATTGGTCCTTTTGTTTGCATAACCATGACTTGTTCCTCGGAGCCAGAGCAGTGATAGAGCTGCAGAGCAGAGAACTATAGCTTTTGTTTCAAGGAGAATATGTTTAGGAGCTGACTCATGATCCTTGACTGGCAGCAAGTGGACTGAAGTATTAAGGAGAGGTGGGGGTGGAAATGCCAGCTGCAAGTTGATCTTTAGTCTCCTTACAATTGCCTGTAGAGGCAGCTGCCCATTTGTCTTCCAGTCTCCGAATGCAGTACTGGTGGCCTGCTGTAGATGGGAGAGGGGGAAGAAATGACAGGGGGGAAAGGGGATTCTGTTATGACTGATGTAGCAATCTGAGACTTTGTGAAACCTGGTACTACCTAGAGTGTGTTTATGGGGTTTTTATATTCTTTCTGAAAAAAAAAAAAGAAAAAAGATTACATCCCACAGACCTCCACACTGCCGAAATAAATTATCCACCTAAATTCAGACTTCTGAGGTGGCTGCTGTTTGCTGTTGCAAACTTAGCACAGCTTTTTCTCCTGGATTCATCCCCTTTCTTGTCAATTGTGGGGCTAACAGATAGATTCTTCTGCCTTTCTCCTCCTGTCTTGTTCAGGCAGCTTCATTCTTACACAGCAAGTTCTGTCTAGCAGATCTGGCTGCATCAGGGTGTCCTTCCATGGGGTTCCCACTGACACAGTGTGCCTTCTCTAGTCTAATGTTGCAGTAGGTTTATGAGCAGGATGGTAATTGATACTTTCTGCACATCCCCGAAGCTGTGCATTGTCACCAGACATGTCAATGTGGATCTCATTCACTTCAGAACTAGTGTCATTTAATAGCAAGGTGCTTGTGTGCCCATGGAGCAGAAGCAGCAGAGATCACTCGGTTCCGATGCAGTTGCCTGAGTTGGAACATGGCCATGAAGCCAAGTCCAAAGCTCCCACTGTGAAGTGAGCTGCAGGCCCCTGAATGACAGCTAAGAAGAGCTGGACTCTGCTTGTATTATCCAAAAGACTGCACTGACACTCCATGGTTCAGGACTGACTTCTCTGGGAGTGTTACTACCTGCTGGAGGTGTTAGTGCTGGACTTCCCACACCACTTGAAACATGGGGACCTTCTCAGAATGCCATTAGCTTGACAGATTCATTTTGAGATGCTGAAAATAAAGCTTACAGCACGTGGTAGAGAAAGGGAGATACAAGCATGAGGAGCAAGGGGCATTTGGAGAGGAAAGAAAGCCTGGGATGGATTAGACACACACACACACACACACACACACACACACACACACACACACACACACACTGTATCCACTGGCTGCCCTTCTCCAGAATCTGGAACTGAGCCTTAGAGACCCAAGTCTCTGTTGCTGTACTGCAGAGGAAATATGTCAAACCCATTGGGTGAGCATGAACCTGCATGTTGCAAGAGCCCACTATTGCTGTCAGTTATTTTTGGTAGAGAGCTGGGGTGCAGATGCAAGGGTTTAAATGCAGCTGCTGGTGCCTGATGTAGTATTAATACAAGTCCAGATGTTAGAAGACTTTAAATAAAATAAAAAAATAAGGAGTTACACTATAAAGCCAGACTGTAGGTATAAAAAAAATAAATCCTCAGAAGCTAAGCTCTGCTGCTGTGCTTTGGAACTGCAGCTGCAGTCCTGTCGTGCATCTGCAGCGTGACAGTCATTACTTAATGTCATCCCATCTTCACCTGATCCTCACTTCGTGCCCAAAGGTGTGGAGAGCAGGGACAGTTCTCTCCAGGGCTCTTGCTTCACAGAGCTGAAGAAAAGGGCCGGCCACGTGTGGGAACTACAGCGAAGGCTCGCTGGAGTGCAGCGCTCTCCTGGCTTGAGGCAGCTGCTCACGGCAGCTTATTTTGCAGGAGGTCACTACTGCATTTCTATCGTTTGGTGTCCAGCACAAGTTGCCTGATTGGGATGTGCAGAAGAGCCAGTTTCTCCAGGATGTGGCCTAAGCAGTTAGGAGCTTTCCCTGTTTGATGTACAACCAGTGCCCTGCGACACCAGGGGTCAGGTACGTATGCTAAGCACCTGAAGCTGCTGGTGCTCTTGTTTTTACCTTGTCAACCCGCTCTTGAACCTGTAATATCAAATGTTACAGCAGAGTTGCAAAGATCGACTCTGCTTGAAATGCTGTGCTGCTCTTTGTGGTTTCAGTGACATCCAAGGACTTCTCAGCTGATAGCAGATATCACATACATTCCAGAGGCATAGGGGGGTGTTCGCTGCCTTAACAGCTGGATTCACCACAGAAAAAGAAGAAAAAGGGAAGTATGTTCCTAGTACAGGGGCTCTGAATCTTCCTCTGCAGATCTGCTGATGTTGTCAGGATCGTACTCACCTCATATTAGGTGTGTATATCCACAGAGGTTCCTAGTACTGTCCTCCATATAGCAACTGGATTAAATAAGACTTGGACTTACTTGTAGAATGTGAAGGGGGGAAAAAATGCCTCTCACTGAACGAAAAGACACTAGGGTCCTGTGGAAAATAAAATAAAGGGACTCCATAAGTAAAGACTAATTCAAAGGAGAGTCCGGTTAAGATGGCACAAATATTTTTGAATATTTATTTAAGCAGACTTACTAATCCTTCTGGCATGGTTTCCCATGTGCTCAACCATCTTTTTGTCATTGTTTTTTAAGTTTAGAATATGTCCCCATGGTACAATACACTGAACTGAGGCATCAGAATGAAGCTGATCCTCTAGTGCTGTGTGCCCCGAGGTGATCTGTTGGGCCTCTCCCCATGACCTCACTGCTTGTGTGACCAAGGTGGCATGTGCTGCTGACCCACTGTGCCTGTGGTGATGCCAGCACTTGAGCTCTTGTGACTGATCCTGACTCATTAGGAATGGATCATCAGGGGTTTACTTGTACATATCCATGTGCAGTCCCGTGCCACAGGCATTTGTGTGGTTGACACCAGGACTAGCAAGCAAATCCCCTCAGAATACGAGAAGGTTTCCTATTGGGATTGTTGGCATTGTGTGAGCCTCACCTCCCGTATTTAAAGCAATGAAGTTATTAAATGAGGGAGGGGAAGCAGACTGGCAGCTTCAGCTTGGCTCAGCAGCCTTGTCCGTGCCTTTGTCTCTGCTTTTCCAATGAATTGTGGCTCGATTGTTTTTAAATCTTTAAGTGATAAAACATTTGGTGTTTTTTTTCCCTCAGCCAGGGAAGGGCTGCAGGGAGGGCAGCTTACTGAAGTCAGGTGTGGTTTGCAAGATGGCCTTAATCTTCTAAATGGCAGGAAGTGTTGTCTGGCCTGAGCTGGTCTTCAGAAGGCATTTCACAAGGAAGAAAAGCAAGTTCTTTCGATCAAACCTTAATCCATTGACTGGCCTGCAGCTGCTCAAGAGGATGTATCAAAGAACAAGTTGTCCAGCACAGCTCACATAGTTGTGACCTTGTGCCATGACACAGAGAGCACCACAAAGCCTGCTGAGATTGAAACCTTACTGTAGTACAAACCCTGAAGGCCTCTGTTCAGTCCCTATGAGCTGTGCTGTGTCAGAGCTGGCCTAGCTCTGCAGAGGGGTGAACCTTTGGGACTCCTGTGTTGTATCTTTGGGAGAACAAGCCCTTCCTCCCCAAACACTTTTGGTGGTGGTGTTACACCACCTCATGTCTTTAGGGGGAATTTATCTGTAACAGACTCCAACTCAAGTAACAAAAGAAAGACAGCTTCTCAAAGTGCTAGTTCTGGTGATACTTCTAAAAAACTGTGGCCAGCAGATAGAGAGAGGTGATTCTACCCCTCTGCTCTTTGAGACCTCACCTGGAGTATTGCATCCAGTTCTGGAGCCCTCAACACAGGAAAGACATGAACCTGGTGGAGTGGGTCCAGAGGAGGGCAACAAAGATGATCAGAGGGCTGAAACACCTCTCCTATGAGGACAGGCTGAAGGAG
>JANHGL010018386.1:32623-43718 GCA_024611195.1 Ceyx melanurus
AAAAATATTTAAAAAATAATATTAAGAAAATAAGATCACTATTCAAAGGACATTGATTATCAGATACAGTATACAGACTTCATAGATTAAAAATTATTAACTTCAGGGATCAACCTAAGGGAGATAGAATTTGGAATAGAATAATAGAATCATGGACAGCTTATTATTATAGCACTTGAGAAAACACAGGTATATCATACAGATGCTCCCAGAGTATAAGCTGTATTTGGCAGGAACAGGGATCACTGAATACAAATAAGAGATCAGATCATCTCTTGGATCAGATTCAGTTTGAATTAATCCATCACACAAATGCATCTCATATGGTTACTGTTGACTCATGAGTTAAAATATACTTTTTCAGCCACTGTTTTTGTAACAGTAACCAAGTGAAAAAACTGCTTTTTAAAATCTACTTCTGTCTTTTTTGTTGTTGTTGTTGTTGTCTCTGAAGGACTACTGTTTTTTCTCCTGTGAAAATCTGGTGACATACCTTGTTAGTGAGTACTGGTTGCCATAATGGGGTGTCAGAGAGAGAGAATTCTCTTCAGGTCTGACTAGACTGATTTCAGGCATGAAAAAAAAAGCGGTACAATGGAATTTCAAAAAGTAGTTATGCCAGACACAAACCTTAACATGTCACTTAGTAAGTGGGCAAACTGGCAGGATCTATATATGGATGTATAGCCTGTGGAACTGCTGTCCATGCTGTGAGCATATGTGAACAAACAGCACCCAGCGGTCACAGCTTCCGTATAGTGTACACCAGGGAAATTATTCTTGGAATAAGTGACTGAAGTTCTTAGAAATCTGTGTTTCTGGGCATATTTTTCCCATGTGCTATACATAATGTGATATCCTACATCTGGCAGTAGACAGGTCACTATTTGAATTTTGTGTCCTGACACACAAAGATCTGGGTAAGAAAGGATGACCACTTCAGAACATCAGTAGGAAAACACATATCCAGAAAAAATAAAGAGAAATATTTATTACAGTAAAATAAATAAAGTGGAAAATTTTGCAGACATCTAAGAAACATTTGGTACAATAAAAGGAAAACCAAACAAACAAATCTTCAGCAGCTGATAAATGAGTCAGAAGTCAGTGATCTCTTGTTGCAAAATAAGGGTGAGACTAGGCCAACAGTGTCTTGTTTTTGATACAGCAGTCTGAGACTTGTCAGCAGCTGCACATGGAAAGCTAATGTTCTCTGGCATAGAACCCTGGCATTCCTGTTTATAGTGATTGAAATAGCAAGTGCCAATGAGCACTAGTGAAGTCATGACCAAATCATTTAGAGTGATCTGAAAAAACTAACCATGAAGGAGTTCCTGCTGCTTTGGAAAGGATGAGGAAAACTTATTGGACTATACAGACAATAATGTGTTTTCCACATTTAATTTGAGGTGCCTTCAAGTAAAATAGCAAAACAGAAACCACCGGTGAAAGAGAATAAATGTATAAATAGTAGATATAATTTCCACTCAAAAAAAAAAGTGAAACTATGTAATAAAATGAATATAAGTTTCTATATGACTTCCTATACACCATGTTGCTGGTGAAAAATGAATATTTATTTTTTTTTCATTTGTACAAATGTTTTGCTATAAATCTCAGCTGAGATGTTTATTTTTTCCTTTCCAAATGCTAGGAAATCAAAGTATTTTAGCTAAAGAGTTTTATTCTTACTTTCCAATTGTTCAATACATTACTTTTTCAGCTGAGAAAATCAGGTATTCTTTGTTACACCACCTTTTTTTCTTTTATACATATATTCTTGCAGATCAGTTCTTGAAGCATGGACCTAACAGCTGTGTTTCCAGAAACCTGGAAGACATTAGTATTACAAGACAGGCATTAATCTTTTAATCAAAGTTTTAATATCTTTGCATATATATGTCTGTGAAGCATGGGTATAAAAGAATGACTTTCCTTCCTAGCAACAGATTTCCCAATTATGATTTGGTAATTGGTCCTTCTCTTACTCTGGAGACTGATGGAGTGCTCCACTTTCCTTTTACTTTGGTAGCTTCTGTATTTTGCTCCTTTTTGAGTACTAAGTATTTTTTTAAAACCCACACCATTTAAAACCCAGATAGTTCTGTTACAAACCCTGGCATCATGTTATCTATACCCATTTATCAGTGTCTATTTGTACATGTATTCTAGCTTTAATATTCTGACTTTTTAATAAATAATCAGTTTATTAGATGCTCAATCCTTCCAATAGATATTTGTGATGGGTTGACATCAGCTGTCTGTCAAACCCTCACCCATCTGTTCAACCTCCTCAGCAGGACAGGGGGAGAAAAGATGAAAAAGCCTGTGGGTGAAGAAAAAGGGAGGCCACATACCAATTACCATCACAGGCAAAACAGACCTGGCTTAGGGTCAATTAATTGTAGGGCTGTTTCTCACACTTTTTCCCTCACTTCTCTCTGCTGGCATCATTCTTGCCATTTTTTTGGTTGCGCTTTCCCTGGGGCACCTGCCGGTGGCTGAGGTGCTTGGTTGTGTCCTGTGGCGGGGTTGTCTCCCAGCTGCTCCTCACAGAAAGCACATCTGGACATTTGCACCTGGTAGGATATTGCAAGCGGATTTACACATCGATTTCCTCTTTAAAGAGTAGAAAGCAAAACTTAGTATATATTTATAATGTAAATGACAGCTTAGTAAACATATCTCTGACTTGGCTCATTTAAAATTACCTCTAAATATTAAAAGAAGCTTGACTGGCAAATAAACATTTATGAAAGGTGAATTATCATTGATACCTATGGTGACTTCTTTAAAATGACATTGGCTGATTCATGTTACATTGTGATCTTCAGTACTGACTGTGAGGGAGTGTGTTGTTTCTGATCGCTTTCTTTTTTTACCATAAAATCTTGGTAGGATACTGAAATAATAGACATGCAAGGTTAGTATAGACAGAAATACAAACTGAAGCTAAGACTTAAAGTTTAATCTCAATTTAAACAGGAGCTAAGCATCAAGATATACATAAGGCCAGGACATTTGAAGATAGGTTAAGTAGCTCAAAGTAGATTCTCTTTCATGAAGCTCCAGAGTAATGAAGCATATATTTTCTGCTTGCTGCTGAGAAGTCTTTCTACATTATTTTAAATTTCCTTCCACTCTGAGAAATCTTCTCTATTTTATAGTGAACTGACTCACTAGCACATGCCTTCATGATGCCAAAACACTGTTAAACTTCCGTTTTTATCAGATTATCTCCTTTGTTTCCTGAGTGTGAAGATGGCTGTCTGCCAAAATTATGTAAATCTAGAGAAAAAAAGAATACTTCATCCTGATTGCAGCTTTGTAGACATAGCAATGTCACATACGTAAAAACTGTTTTGCAACAACACACTAGCCCCTGCAGAGTTAAAAAAGGTTGATTTTACCTGAGGGAAAAAAGCAACATATTGACTAGTATGCTTTGAAGGACAGGGAAAATGATGAACTGTAGATTAATCATTGTTAGATGAAAAAGTGCTTCTAGAGGTTGGTTGTGGGGTTTTTTATTAGGTTTTTTTTTGGTTGGTTGGTTGTTTTTGTTGTTGCTGTTGTTGGTTGGTTGGTTTTTATTGTTTGTTTGTTTGTTGTTTTTATTCTCAGAATGCTCCATTTCACCAGATAGAGACTGCAATTATTTTAGGGTGTCAGTAATTAGAGTCTTTGTCCAAACTCTGTCCACTGTTTTTTGATTTCAAGAACAACAATAAGCATGGAAATACTAAGGAGCAGAGGCAGTAATGTTACTTGGAGACACTTTTGCTGGTGATTTGTTGAGCAGCATGGAGAGGGAAGTTTGCAAAACAAGATAATTGGCTGAAGAAATTTCCACTTTGTCCATGTCAGATGAATGGCACATAGCAATGAGACAAATCTACTACATGAGAGTCTCATTCAATCTATCAGTGCCCTTTCTCTATTGCATTTCAAAATGGAGGTGTAATCTATTTTACAATGTACAAAATGAACCTAGGAAACCACCAAATGTTATGTGAAAAAGAGAAAAAAGATTTCTAAAATTACATGGTCATTTTGTTTGTGCTAGCTTCAACAGATAATACATTTCAAAATAACTACTGCTAAAGTGGTGATGATCTTGGACCAGTTTGGAAGCTAAATAATTGCATACTAAAAATGTAGTATTCAGAAAAAAAAGATTTGGACCTCTGGTTCTCTTCTGTGCATGTTCCTTTGGGTTTCCTTTAAGAAACAGTGTCATTTAGTGGAACTACAGGTCATGATAGCAGAACTTTAATCATACTGAAAACAGATGGAAATTCACCTGTCATTTCTATACAGGCCATGGCTGACTTTCTGGGAAAATTGAAAGGCTTTGAAGTCTATGTAACTATACCGATTTCTCCTGCTCTCCATTATGAATTTGTTTCCTTGTACTTAGCCACTAATGGACCTTCAACTAAAAATGAATTTACACATAGGTTGGTTGATATTTTTTTGGTTGGTTTTTATTGTCATTTTGCATGTGTTGTTTGACTCAATCTGTTTTTTGTAATTATTATGAGGGATCACAAGGTCCAGACTGATATCTGATGTAGCTAAAATTCCTGGACAAGACTAAGGTTCTGAAAAGTACACAATAAAAAAAAGTAAACATTTTTAGACAAATTAGACATCAAAAATATTTATATTTCCAAATAAGTATATTTTGATGTCAAGTTGATATATGAATTTTTAGAAGTTACATGACTTGCCTGCAGTTTTCTGAAAAGTTGAAAACAAACTGGCATCTTTTCAGACCTAATCAAATACCTTAACCAAAGCATCAGTCCTCGTCTTCAATGTATTACTGAAGAAGGGAATCTGAACAAATCACCAGACGTTTTGTTACTTAGACACATATGGTACAATGCTATTAAGTTGAAAACTGCTCTTTCTGTTTTGTTTGTAACTCTTACCATTTGTATTAGCTCTGGCCTCCAACTAGACTTATTTTTATTTAGCTTTAATTAATTTACATTTGGGCAAATTTAACTGAGGTAAATATGAATGAGATTCTTGATTCAGGTGTCAGCGAGAAAGAAGGGAGTCAGTGAGAAAGAGGGGAGTATGTGTTGATTTTGCAGTTGGTTGTAGCATGCTCGTGTGAGGCAGAGTGTAAAGATGAGCTGAACACAACTCTTGAGCTCTGACAATAAAATTATTGAACTGATGTGAGCGAGTAGAAATTATTATCTTTTGGAGTTCATTTTTTTCTGGAGCTAAACTCACTATGCCAGATCAAACTGATCCCTTAAGGTTCATAAAAATACTTAGGATCATTTCTTCTTTTACTCTTTGGAATGACCTTGCACAAACTGACAAAAATTTAAAAAACTATCCTGTGAGAAGATGTTCCAGGTAGCCTCAGAAAATCAACTTTGCTGTCCAAAGTTTTGTGGTTGTAAAGAGTACTGTGTTAATTTTATACACATCTGTTTTTTCTTAAGGAGTGTAGTACCTGAAATTTTTGCCCAAGATGCCTCTTCCTTTCTGTTTAATTTTCATAGAATAAATTTTTAGGGCAATGGACCTTGGAGAAATGGGCCTTTACTGACTGCTGTCCAATTGTTATTCCTTTATACACACACACACATATATATATATATGGGTTTTTAAAACATGGAAAATGCACAAGTAGCTCTTTATTTTTTTAGTATTTCTACTAAAAGACAACCTGTAATTCAAGCACTACCTTATGATAACTCTTGTTAAAGTCCAAGAAACAATATTTTTTTTTAACATATATGAAGACACAAGTCTTAGAGAGCAAATAGCTCCAGTGCTTCAAATTGCCCCTGAGGAGAATACATTGCTAGTCTGAATAAATACAGCACAGACTTTTTGAAGATTCTAATTAAAGTGACATAAGTTCAATAGAATAAATGTTCCCTGTAGAGTGCAATGGTACAAATGATGATGGTATTTTGGTGTGGATTGCTTCATTAGAAAACTTAGTTCAAACTTTTTTTAGGAAACCTTCCTTGTGAAACACAGTATGATTTATTTTTTTTTATTATGAGATACTAGAGGAATATTTTATCAAATGCAACTTCAGATTGCAATTCATATGAGTTTTAAAGGAATTCAATGCAGATTACAGTGTGGACAGGGGTCTTATTTCTGGCAACACTGATGGTTATTTTTTTATAAACACAGTCATTGATTTCTCACTCTTTGCTGGCCTTATACATCTGAATAAAGAACCCACTGAATTATCTATTATTTTCTCCTGTGCCTATCCTAAGAGCATCTCAATAACTTGTTGGAGGCTTTTGAGTATATATGTAATAATAGCAGCCCTACAAGAATAATGTACAGAACCTTTATTCCAGTTTTAACTGAGTCTTTTATTTTAGTTAGTTATACAGTTGAATGTTCTCTAACCCTGTTTAGGAAAAAGGAGGTATGAAGGTATCAATGACACTATCAGTTGTGATAAAGACAGGGCTAGATAAACGCTTCCTAGCTGGCAGGTTACTGTATTCACATAGCCTCTGACATTAAGTTTCTACATGATTGAGCACTTAAAGAGTGTTGTGGAAATTAAGACCTATATTTTATGTTCAATTGTTATTACAAACACTTCATAATTACAAGAATTTATTTAATACATTGCATGATTCTTAGAAAAAATGACTTAATTTTTTTTGTAAGAAATGAGAATGTTAGTGAACAGTACATCCAGAAAAAACTATTATTTTCTTAATGTGGGAGTGTTGAAAAAAGGTTTGAAAAAATAGCTTTACTGGATCTGAGGCCAAAAGTAGGAACAGCCATGAGAAAGCTATGCCAAGGCCCCTGTGTTCTCATCTCTACTTAGCAATATAATAGTTGAAGAATCTCAAAATTCTCTGCATATTGGGAACAATTTATTCATGTTCATTAACTAATTAATGTATAGATTTTTAACGTCCTTGCTTTCAAGCATGCCTATATAAATCCACTGGCTTGTTCTGTTTGCAGGGTGTACTGCAAGAATTAATAATATTAGAGCAGCTGATTTATGATAATGAACTTAATACATGTTAAAATTTGAATTCTAGAATTTGAAAGTTTTTGCAGTCTATAATTATTAATGATGGTGCTGTATAAGAAACCAGTGCTTAGATGTAAGAGAATTTAGGAAGCTATGTAAAAAGTAAAACATATAAAAGTGTTTTTCCCCTCAGTTAACACATTTTTCTCTGGTGATAGAATTAAAATTATGAATCATTAGAGTTGGAAAGGACCTCTATAGGTCATCTAGTCCAACCACTTCACACCAAGTGTGTTTGCCTAGAACACAGTACACAGATTTGCATCCAGGCAGGTTTTGAATATCTCCAGAGGAGATGCCACAACCTCCTTTTTCAGTGCTTTGTCACCCTCACAGTAAAGAAGTGTTTCCTCATATTTGGATGGAAAGTCCTGGATTCCATCTTGTGACTGTTGCCCCTTGTTCCTGTCACTGGGCACTTCTGAAAAGAATCCAGCTCCATACCTGCCCTGCCCTAGGTTGCTTTGCAAAGAGGGTTACTCCACCCAGGCTGCACTACAAAAGGTTCCTGGGCCTTATAATCAGTGCTGATGTTCTTTGTTAGGTACTGCTGAGGCCTGAGGAGAGCAGGAGTGTGGGAAACTTAGCAGGCCCTGATTTTCAGTACACTCCATTCTTATGGAAGACCTCCTGAAAGCAAGAAAACAATTTTGGTTTCTGATGTATGTCAACTTTGTGTGATGCCTGGAATCAAAACAATCTCTCCTGATTAAGGCTTGGAGAATTAATCAGTGAGATAGAGTGGTTGGGCCTCCCCCAACTATATCCATTGCTCCTGAATACTCCAAATAGAGGGAGCTAAGGAGGCACCCACACTCCACCCCACCACTATGTGAGATGTTGGTCATAGTGGAAAATTGCCAGCCTAGTTTTGCCCAGAAACAATAATCTCACAACTCTGATCTAATAAGAATGATACTACTAATAATACTCATCCTAAACGAGGCCTTGAACCTCTCCAGGATATCAGCAGGCCTGAGTCTCACATTTTCCTCTGAGGTGGTACACACTGCAGGCTACACCATCCATCTGCCAAGACTGATGAACAACGATGCAATCCTCCTTGCACCCACATTTTAGATATTTATAGACATTTATAAGGTCTCTTCTCAGTCTTCTCCAGGCTAAATAGTCCCAGCTTCAGTTTCCCAGTTATCCTCATTGCCTTCCACTGTAATTCCTCCAGTAGTTCCCTGTCTCTTTTCAACTAGGGAGCCCAGAACTTGACACAGTATTCCAGATGTGGACCCATCAGGGCATAATAGAGGAGGGCAGTGACCTCCCTTTACCTACTGGCCACACTCTTCTTAATGAACCCTAGGATTGGCCTTCTTGGCAACAAGAGCACATTTGAACAGCTCTTCTGAAGTCCAGGGTTGTGGTCCTAATTCTTTACAGGATACTTCTGCACAGAATACTGGACTTCACCATCTTATGGTCACTATAGCCAAGGTTGTCCCCAACCTTCACATCATCAACAAATATTTCTTTCTTTGTTAATACAAGATACAGCAGTACACCCCTCCTAGTAGGTTCTTTACCACTTGTATCAGAAAGTTGTCTTTAGCGCTCTGCAGGAATCTCCTGGACTGAGTGTCTAGCTGTGTTACCTTTCCAGCAAATAATAGGGTGGTTGAAGTTCCCCATAAGGACCAGGGCCTGTGATCATGAGGCTGCTTTCATCTGCTTATTAAAGGTCTCATCAACCTCCTCATCCTGATCAGGTGGTCTCTAGTAAACACCCACAACAGTGTCGTGCATGTTAGCCTGTCCCTTAATTCTCACCCATAAACTTTGAACAGGTTCTTCATCCTCTTCTAGGCAGAGCTTGATGCATTCCAGGTGCACTTTCACATAAAGGGCCATTCCACCACCCCACCTTGCTGACCTATCTTTCCTGACCCGTACATATCCATCCAAGACATCATTGCAGTCATACAAGCTATCCCACCATGTCTCAGTAATTGCAATGAGATCCCGGCCCTGCAACCACACAGAGATCTTTTGTTCTTCCTATTTGTTCCCCATACTACATGCATTGCTGCAGAGGCATCTCAGAGAGGTGGTCAAGCAAGCAGGTTTCCCTGAAGGAGAGTCAGAGCACATACCATAGTCATACACAGGTCCAGGATGGTTTGCATTCTGGATCTTGTCTTTGAAGGTAGCTCAGGAACATCTGTAGCAGGTCTGGTAGATCTGGCTTATTCATCAGGTGGATGCATTGGCATTAGCATTTCCATTTTGGATTCCATCCCCCAAGCTCTTCAGTTTAAATTCATTTCACTAAGCTGTCCAGCCTATTACCAAATATTCTCTTACCTTTTCCAGACAGGTGTATCCCATAACCCTAACAGGTTATGCTTACTGAAGAATGTCCCACTGTCATAAAAACCAAAGCCCTTTGGATGGCACCAGTCACATAGCCAGAAGTTAATGTTCATTGTATGTCTGTTGCTGGCTACCCCCTTTCCTTCAACTGGTATGACTAAGGAATATTTGTACACTTTTTTTTTTTTTACCTGTATCCCTAGTGCTTTATATCCTCCTAGATTCTGCATGCCTTTGGTTTGTTATATCATTCATGCCCACATGGAAGAGTAACGGGATAGCAGTACATGCTTTTGATCCATTGTAGCATCCTTTCATGTTGCTGATATTAGCTCCTGGGAGGCAGCAGACCTCTTATGACCCTGTTGGGTCAGCAGATTCCTCAGTGCTGTTTAACAGAGTCACTTGTAATTTATTTTTTTAAGGTTTTTACTGTATGAGGCTTTTACAGGTACTTCCTGCAGCCTACCTTCATAGGTGTCTATGGTTGCTAAAATATCACATCTACTTGTGGCTGTAAATGTGGAAAGTGCAAGTAGCACTTTTTCCTGAATGCTTTTCCCTCTCAGTTTTCCTGATAATGTTTCCCTTTCAGAATGCAGTTCCCTCTCAGACCCCAAAGAATTACACATCCATTTTTCCTCCTCACCAAATTCTCTCTATCTTATGTTTTCCTTTGTCAGGAACAACCTGCTTCAGGGCCTAATGGTAGAGCCAATCTGTGGATTGTAGATTAGGTATGTGCAACAGCAACTGCTTAGTTTTGGAAAAGGCTGAAATAGAGACATTTCTTACATTTTTGCAAGGGTGTGTTCTGCCTATGTCTGTAGCAGCTGTAGTGTTATCTTTCCTTCCACTGCCTCAGGAAATCTTTCCCATCTTTGCCCTTTATCACCTCTGTCTTCAGCTATGTACTGCAGTACTGTGATAGAACACTGTTTAGAGAAGATGCCAAAAAACCTCCCATCCCATGTGTGGGATAACGGCCTACTTTGCTGTGAGACAGAAATACAGCTAACAGTGGACTTGGAGAGAAATGTCCTTGTCCTTCTACTTGACCCAGCCATTTAGCACTGTAAAAATACAGTCACATTCGTTTCATCAGGACATGATATTATCGTAATTGAGATCTGTTTGTATACTACAGAATCATGCGTTTTTTAAAATACCTATTTCAAGGTTGTCTGAGTGTCATTACTCTATCTTGGGAGGCTGTGGTGTGGGAGAGGAAGTGCACAAGCCTGTGTGATATAGAGTGCTCAAGATTTACAAGAGGTAAATCCAGTCCCACTACTTATCTGAAACAACTCTCAGTTGGCTGCTAAGAGAAGAGAGTGAACAGTCAGGACCTGTACCTAGAAATACCTTTTTTAGGGATCAGATAGTACCATGTTATGCTGCGTGCAGCTATAGGAAAAAAAATGAGTTGTGTTTAAGCCTTTCATACATCTTATTATCTTAACCACTGAGTTTTTCTTCCTTATTTAAATCAAAATAACATATTTGATTCTTGGAGAGCTTTTTTTTCTCTTTTTTTTTTTTTCCTTTTTTTTTTTTTTGATATTATAAAGTGTCATATTTTTTTCTTTTTTTTCTTTTCTTTTTTTTTTTTTTTTTACTTGATTTGTTTGGGAGATATGGTTTGGGAGGGTTTGTTTTGAATTTTGAATTTCCTTGGGGTTACTTCTGATTTTTAAAAGGGAGGTGTTT
>JANHGL010018388.1:0-22702 GCA_024611195.1 Ceyx melanurus
GCCTGCTGCTGTGTCAGCCACTCCTCCCAGTTTGGTGTCACCAGCAAACTTGCTGGGAGCATCAGACGGGCTGCCGTGTGCTGCCGACACCTCCTCCCTGACAGCCCTGCCCTGAGAAAGGCTCTGCCATTCCTCTTGCCTGCTCATCCCAAACTCAGATGCTGTGTCTGCTGTTGCTTCTGGGACCTAGGATACCAAACAGAAAACAACCAAACAAAACCCTTACTGTTGCAGTTCCTATAAAACATCAGCAACATGAACCTCCTCCTCCCTACCAAAGCAGCTCACCTCAATGGCTTGTCCAAGTCCAAAAGGGGCTGCCACAGTACGTGCAAGGACAGATAAGCATTTAACCCAGTTATCATTCCAGATGCTGCCCTTAGACATAGGACCCTTCGTTGACTAGATTCAACATCTGATTTACACAGATTTCTCATGGCAGCACTTTCTGAAAAGTGCTCTTTGGCTATGGCTTTTAAAGTTCAGAAACGAACACTTCACCCTCCGGGACCAAGTGTCTCCTTCCTCCTGTTTCTGGGAGGTGGATTTCCCTTGCCTCCTTGTCTCTTCTGTTCAGTTTCCCTTGTCTGCTGCCTTACAACTATTTGCTATTCTCTTTATGACAGTGAACACAGTGAAGGATGCATTTGCTTTATCACAGTGATTCACAAGTTGCATACTTGTATGACTTTACTGGATTAGATGCCCTGTGGGCAAAGTTCCTGATTTGAGGAGTTTTGACATGATCTGGATGGGTTGGGTGCCGTATAAAAGGTGAATCAGAGCGATAGGAAACATGATGGAAGGTTGTACTGCCAGGGCATGCTCTCATATGCCAAGCCATTCATTTTCCAGGTATGGATGTGCTCCATATCTACAAGCTTTTCAATTCAACCACAAACCCACACTTGTATTTTTTGTATTTATTAAATTGTATTATTTTTTAAAAAGAGTAAAATATTACACATTACTATTTCATTTATTTAGTTACTGGTCATCTGATCACAGGAGCCTTAGGTTTTTGATAAACTAAAATTATAAGAAAGAATAGAGAAAAAAGTCTATAAGAGGATCTGAGGTCAATTTAGATGAAAAAAGTTATTGCTTTTGGGTTTTTTTTTTACATTAAAATGTATGGGGTTTTTTTCTGGGAATGAGCTTTGTGTAAAAGTATCAAACTTTTACACAGAAATTGATTTTTTTTTTCCTTTGAGGAGCAGAAAGCTTTAAAATCCATTTATTACTCATATGCACTGACATTCATTATTAATTTGATGTCCTACGTTATTGCTTTCTTCAGGGCAAAACTAACATTCATTTGTTGATCAGTGATACACAGTCAACACAAGGTGTATGGCTGGTGATTAAATAACAAGAACATAAGGATGTTGGGGATTTTTATGGGTGCTGCCCTGGTGCACTAGCACTGCCCAGTGTGTATCTTCAGCCAGCAACTCAGAATTTTTTGAAAAACTACTAAAAACTGCCTCCTCCCATGACCAGAAGTTAACAGTATGGAGGGTGTTTTCCAGACTTGATAATGAAATATAAGTTGCACATTTATCCCACCTCAACAAAAGAGAGTGAGGGGAAGACAGAGAGAAATGACTTCATAGGACAGTTCAGCTCTTAGATGTGAGCCACAGTCCTTCACTGCTCTGCCTCACCACCTCCCAGCTCTGGCAGAGATTTCCAGCATCCTGGAGCTCCTGTTGGCACGTACTCCACACTGTCAGAGACCTTACAGAGGATGTTTCTCCTGTCACTGGAAACACAGCTGTGGGATGTGGCATAGACTCTGTTCTCTCCCTGACTAAAGCCCATCTATATTCAGACACTTTATGCCAGTTGGCACTGTCACCTCAGAAGCACCTTGAGCTCACCAAGGCAGCATCAGTTTTGCTTTGTGATCCCTTGTCCTGTTAAGCCTTTACATGAGATTGAAAACAATATTTAAATTAGAACCACTCTTCTCATGCATTGCTAAAGCATGTAGCTGGATCCTACACCAGGATTTCATGGTGAGGTTGGGGTTTATTTATTTGTTTGTGGGGTTTTTTCTGTTTGTTCTATGGGGTTTTTTAGTGTTTTTTGTTTGTTTGTTTGTTTTTATTGGTTGTTTTTTGTAATACAAATCCTTAAGCAATGTTCAAAAGCAGGAACCAGAATGGCTGGTACAATTTTAAAAATTGACACAAATTCTGAATAATTTGTTTGCACAGTTCCTTGTGTTATGCTTGTAGATGCTCATAGGCATTTGCAAGCCTTTGGAGATAAGGCTAAACCTGATGTCATTCTTCTGAATCTTAGGAAGGGAATAACTACAGGGGATTTAAGGTTGGTGTCACTCTAGTGTGCCATTTAACAGCAGAGGTTTGTGGTTTTAGGCTTAGACTAATTATATGAAGTATACTATATGAAGGCCCCATGGCAGATCTCTTTTGGTGGCCAAGTTCAAGCTTCTGTTTAGATCAGGCCTACTAGCTTCCTCTCACCATTTAAAATACCTTTTACTCAAAACTGACTTGCTTCAGAGAATGGATTTACTTCTGAAACTCCGTTTATTAACATAGGTCCTCTTCTTTTTCAGGAGGCATATTTATGCCCTCAAAAAGTAATCTTTTAACATTTACACCTATTTGTTGTGTATTTCATTACTCCTGTTGGTCAAGAGGAATGATGAACTATGCATCTCTCATTATATATATATTGATCTTCTTAGAGATGATTTAAACAACTTTCAATACTCTCTACTGGCCTCTATATAAGATAAAATGCTGTATCTTCTCTCCAATTGCAATTTTTATTGTGGTGTGAAATCCTCTCACAATTCTTTTCATTCTCTTTAGCAATAATTCAAAAATATCTATTTATTTTGACAGGTAATCAATTAATAGAAAATTACATTGCTGGATTTAGGTTACTCTTCAGATGTTAACTTCATTGGTACTGTCCAAGTTCTACTTTCTTGTGTATAGTTCCACTACAGCTTGTTTTCTTTTTTTCAACAGCAGAACTCATTGTCTCTTTGGCACTGTCAGTCCAACAAAGAGACTAGAATACAGTGTTGATAAATATTACTTTTCTGTGACTGGAGTATAGTTTATGATGGATTAGCTACAATCTAGATTTTGAATGTAACAAAGAGCTTTTATCATTTTGTTTCAAACACCTGACATTCAATTAACTCTCAGTTTTGTTTGCTGTTTTTCTGGAAATCGTGCTTGGATAACCACATTCATAACTGTGTTATGTAGGCATTGTGAGTAGGCACTCACAATGGCAAAGGAGTCCTGACCTGCAGCTCTGACACATCAGCTCCATGGATACAGTTTCCTTTATTGTTCTGTGTAGGATATTATTCGCTTGGTTATGTTTTTGCAGTTTCAGAATCATAGGATGGCCCAGGTTGTCAGGGACCTTAGGGATCACCTCATCCACCCTCCCTGTCACGGGCAGGGAGCCTCTCAACTAGCTCAGACTGCACCAGGCTCTGTCCAACCTGCCCTTGGACAGCTCCAGGGAGGGGGCAGCCACAACAGCTCTGGGCAATTGATTCCAAAGTCTTCCCACCCTCCTACTGAAGAATTTCTTCCTAAGATCTGATCTGAATCTATTCTCCTGCAACTTAAACCCATTTCCCCTTGTCCTATCAGTCAAAGCTCTTGTGAAAAGCCCCTCCCCAGCCTTCCTGGAGGTTCCCTTCAGTCATTAGAAGACAGCTGTCCCCCCAAAGTCTTCTCTTTTCCTGACTGAACAATCCCAGCTCCCGCAGCGTGTCCTTGTAGCAAAGGAGCTCCAGCCCCTGGATCATCTTTGTGGCCTCCTCTGAACGTGCTCCAACAGATTTATGACACTCCTGTTGTCTTTTTTATACATGGAGAAAGCAAAACACAGTCAGAGGCAGAGCTGAGAACAAATCCAAGCCTTCTCATCTCTAGACAGCTTGTAAGTTTAGATTGATTATATTGTCTAATTTTGGTTTTATGAGGCAAAAAGACATATATTTGAGGCTCCAGCACACAATGTGCTAAACTGCATGTAATGTGTCTCATTAAGAGTTTCTTCATTGCAGAAACAGTACATCTGAAAATTCTTATTGCCCTGTATAGTCTGCTTAGAGACTTTCTGCTCAGTGTTCTTCCTGAATAAATATGAAAGGAGGTTATTTTCATGTCTTGGTTTCTGACTAAATTGCTGATAGCAGTCAAAAACTTTTTCAGGGAGAAAAAAAAATCTTTGCTGAGAAAAGTATAAAGGAATTTTGTATATCCTAGACTAATTCTATAACCTTTTGGCTGTAGATCTGAATGTATTTATGAGTGAATATGTGATTTATGCTTCAACTGAAAACAAAGATAATAAATATTAATTAGATCATCCAGTCCATTGGATCATCAAGTAAACTGCAGTGGCAACTCTTTGTATAGAACAAAAATAATAGTAAAATGATAAGAACAGAATTAGCAGGAAACACCAAAGAAAGAAAAAAAAATGGAGATTATTTTAGGAGACTAAATTACAAAAACCTCTTGAATTGTGAATAAAAACAGTTCATTGTGAAATACAGGCTCCAAACTTGATCTTAGGAGTTTAAATATCAAACAGGGTTGTAAAATTACATGAGAGACAGCAGTTCTACAAGCAAGCAATTAGCCACAGGTAGGATCAGGAGCAGATAGTCAGGACATGATATATTAAGCTCTTCCTTGATATGAAATCAGAATTTGATTTTTTGACATGACTAGAGCATGTTTATTCTATGGGGCTTAAAGAGGCAGCTGGGTTTCAAACAGACGTAATGCATGCAAATTAAACATTTTATTTAAGATTCTTGAGCAGAATAAACTGAGTTGTGTTTATTACTGGACAAAAGAAAGACTACGAGGAACACTCTTCTTTTTTTATTCCATCATTAATGATTAAGTTCTTCCTAATTTTAGAATTATCAGAAAAGCAAAAGAACAGGCATCTTAAATGGCTGTATCTTTATCATGGCAACTACTAAAATTTAGTCCAGAATTGGCAAAACAAGTTTACGCTTTCAAAGTAGTGCTGAGCATTCCCATACTATGGTTGTCTGACTGTAAAAGTTCCTTCTGGGCAGAGTGCCCCTGAATCCCTATTAGAGCTTTGCCTTTTAAAGACAAAACAGAGTGGTTTATGTTGCTGTGTAAGCTGAAAATGCTGGTTATTTGACACTTTACAGTGTGAAGCTATTACTAATTAAACAGCCTTTTTTTATGAAGTTTGTGAACTTCATAAAAGGTTTAGAAAGTAGTGTCTACACTTCATGCAAACAGTCTAAGGTTAGAGGCCAGGTATTTATTTATTAATAAAGCTCTGGTCTTTCAGTACCTTTTAGCTTCCTTTTGTTCCTTACTTGATTACTTGATTCTGTTTATTTATTTATTTTTTAATCTTAGCTTTTATTTTTCTCCATTGCAAACTTTAAAAATTAGTAATCCCTGTGTGGTGTTTTTCTCTTAATGCTTGATGTTTACGCTGTGTGACAGGAGTTAATATCAAGTCAATGATAAGTTCAAGTGCACTAAATGCCTTAGAAGGGAGATGACTGAACCACTTTGATGGAATCTATTGGTAAAAACATACAAAGAGTACAAAAAGGAAACAAAGAAAAGGAGGTCAGTGAAAAAATATTTGAGAAACAGTAAAGGAGATAGTAGAAGAGATCAGAGATGCATTTAATGCAGTTAGACATCACAAAGAAAGCAAAGGCCAAAGTATTCTACACATAAAGGGGAACTCCTTTACATTCCCTGTGACATGCATCATTAGAATCTGTCTGCTGTGACAAGACTCTTATCCATAAGACTGGCTTTAGGCTAGTCCTTGAACAGTGCTATTCTGGGGCACCCACTGCCCATGGAAATTCCAGATTGCAAAATCAGTCTTCTAATTCCTGTCTTTTCTGTTATGTTTCTAGCAGAACCCCATTGGTGCAAGTCCGCTGAAGCATTCTGTAACCTTTGGGAGGTGAGTTACAAAGCAGAATGAGAGGGTGGGCTGTTTCTTGTGTATCTGGTGATTTAATAACCTTTACTGACCTTTTATCTTTTGGTAAAAAATGTATTGTGCAGCTCAACACAAGCTGGAAGAATGGTAATGCAGAGATGAGTCTTCTTATTTCCACACTTAGCAAGCAGACACATTTTGTTTTCACTTTTAAATTTCTTATATTTAAGATGATGATAAAATGTGGAGTTTTCTCTGGAAAAGAGACTATATGGCACAGAAATATGTTTCAAAAATACATTTTTATGCACCTAGATATTCTTGTCCTCCGGTCTCCAAAGCAAGAATCTGAGAACATTAATAATCTATAGTAGCAAATTTCAGATGTTTAAACTGAGTTCCATAGTGTTCTGTTTGTTCAGATGTTCTCAGTCAGTTGTACTAGCCAGGCTGTTCAACTGTTGCTTGGTGTTTAAAATTCAACGAAGATTTCTGTATCAAACATTTGCTTATTGTTTTACCTTACTTAATTTGTTTTTCCTACCCTACAAACATATCTGCACTTACAAAATAGTAGATAACAATACTGTTCTCTCAAAAACCTCATTACTGTGTTTGCAGAGCGAAGAAGAGTTTGGTCTTTTGTGAATAAGGGCAAAATATTTATTTCTTTCCTACTATGGCAAAAGCAGCATTGATGAATAAATGTCAAGGAGGAGTTCTTCAGTTCTAAACAATTTCTCCTATATAAATATCACCTTTATATAAGGGACTCGGTGTAGCACTGACACAAACATACTTTAAGGGTAATTGTTGCTTTGTATGAACAAAGACCAGCATCTTCCACAGACTTTGCATTCAGCTTTGACTTAGATAAAGTGAATTAAGCACAGAAAGTAACACCATTCCTTCATGTCACTCTTTCTCTGCATTTTAGCTTGAGCAGAAAGAACGAAGAGAAATTCAGTCAAGTGAGATCTGGCTTGTGGTGCTGTCTGCTGGACTCAGGTACTGTATGGCTTGTCTGCTGTTGCTGCTAGTCTTGAACCTTGAAAGCTAAGGCAAGTGTTTCCTCTAGGGCTTGGAAGAAGAACTGAACAGATAATGAAAATGTTTTCTTGGGATGCACAAAAACTCAGTAGGCAGGTCATGTGTTTTGAAGATCTACTTAACAGTAACAGTTTTACAGAAATTCTTGAGAGTAACACATCTCCAATATCATTTAAGTATGAGTTAGTCACTTTGTCATTCAGTTCAACACAACAAAGCAAACTGAAGGGTCATTGTCATTCAGTTTCTTGGCACAGGTACACAGCATAATTTAATGGTTTGTGGTAGCCAAATATTTATTTAGCTGCAGAGGGCCTCATAGGTTCCCCTTTTATCATTATTCTGTAGAATATGGTAGATAATTTCCAAAGAAAATATGCCAGTACAGCTGTTAAGCTGTTGATAACTTGCCTTTCATCTGTGAAATAGCTTTTAGACTTGGTACTTGCCTTGAATATGAGCACTACATCTCTGCTGCACTGCTGGATTCATTTGAAAGACATTCTACTGCTGTAGCTTGGAAAGGCTACTGTTAAATTCTATGGCTTTTTTGGACTCATGCAATGATCACTGAGGGCAAGTGTCAGTGACAGGATATTTGCATAATGGTTTTCAGAAACAGCAGTAGAAAGAAAATATTGTAAAAGTGGGGGGAAACGGAAGTTTTTTTAGCACTAACCTACCTAAAATAACATTCAGTATTCTAATGTCTCTTCTTTAGTGTCTGCTCTAATAATACCTTCCCTGATTACAATATTTTTAATAGAAACAAGGTCAGCTAATACCTCCAAAGTAGGCAGATATCCATCCCGTTTGACAAATTCATTTGCAGAGAAGTAGGTGGCAAAAAAAGAATTCAGATCTCTGTGCCCCCTGGGTTCATGCTTACTGCTTGAACTGAAAAGGGTTCTCTCTCATCTCAAGCCAGAAAACATGCTTTCAGATTTTACTCATGCTTTTTTAATACTATTTTAGCATGATGTTTATCTCTAAAGAACCATATGATCTTAATTCAGAGAGATACTTACTGCAGTCTTAAATTATACTGCAATCTCTAATTGATTAATGTTGCTTTCAATGTGTGAGCGTTGATTAAGGGAAAAAAAGAAGAGAGAGAAAAAAATATTAATAATAGCATGGTGATTTAAACTAGGGTATGGGCATTACCATATTTACACGAGGGAATCATGTTGTGTATTCAGTAAGAGCTGCAAAATTTTGCCATGCTTATTAATTAATATATTGCAAAATGTGGATTTTAAAGAGTAATTATGTTTTACTTAATCACTTCCATTTCTAATAGGCAAAAATAAGATTTTAAATGTTGTTTTGCTTGTTTCGTTTTAATGATTATTTTGTTTTATTTTAGTTTTGTTTTCTTCTGTTTATCTTAAGAAGCTGAGATTATGATTCCTTGTAAGTCTTGCAGGTCATGAACAAAAATATATGAGCTACACTCACTTTTCATTTGTGCGTCCTCAGGTTGTCAGCAGAACTCCTGCATCATTTTCAGACGCCTAAAATAGGGTAGGGGTTTGGAGGGCAGCAAAATTACATTTATGCAAACCATATCCTTGTAGAAAACAGGCTTTCTTAAAAAAATAATGTTTCTGCCCAGATCATTAGTCTGAGCTCAAAAATTCAGGAAAAATAGTAAATGCGTGGCTTTGCATCTGAATGTTCACTTTGCTTGTGCAAACTATTCATTGATAGAAGGCACTCACTTTGTCATTTCTCTTTACCTGGAAGTTATCTCATTACAGTTTAAGAAGAACTAGTTCTACACTTGCATACATAGGGCCTGCAGTAATGGTCTTACTGCTTGTTCATTTAGGGTTATGGGTGCAAAAATCCAGTAACCACTAAATACTGTACTCTCCTCACACAATATTTCCCACCTTTTATTTTTTTTCCTTTGTTTTGTTTGGTCTTTGTTGTTGTTGTTGCTGTTTAAATTATTTTAATATTAATAATATTTTATCATATTCATAGCAAAATATTAAGAACTAACAATGTTGTGGACCGCCATCTGCATCTCCATAATGAAGCCTCACCTACAGCCAAAATATTAATGTAATATTCTTAATTGCAACCTCAGTAAGACAAGTCTGACATGACAATCACTGCATCAGAAGTCCTTATACTCCCTTTTGGCTTGGTTGTTGCATAACTATTATACCGTCCAGCAGAGTGCAATCATCTCTAATGTAGCGTTTCATATACATTACACAGGCATGAATTATTGCTAATGCAGCATCCCTTTCTTCTGTGTCAGTGCTTTTCTGATTATTCTGAGGACTAGTGTCAGTGTACCCTGCAAGCGTTAATCATTTATGTCGTGTGCAGTTTGTATTGCATAAATGTAAATTGGCAAAATGGAGGTCTTTGCAGCAGAGTTTAAAAGATGATGTGGTGGAATAAAGTGGTATAGCTGTCAGGGAAGGTGCTGCTTTTAGCAACTGGAAAAAGAATTGTTTCTCTGAAACTGTCCAGAACAGAGGTGGTCATAGTTGTCCTTGCATCACCATTGGTCTTAAGAACATTTGCTTTTTATATCTATTGATTAACATTTTATGCCTTCTTTCCTTATTTTTAAATCCTACTAAACTGCATGCAAATATGGTTAAATGCACTGAGGCACTTTCATAGTATCAGCTTACTCATTTGGCCACAGGCATGCCAGCTCACTGTTAGCAGGGGAAATCACCCACATAAACAGACCAAGGTGAAGCTGTCCTGCCAGCTGTTCTCTAAAGATACTTCTCCTTAACAGGGTGATTAATCTCATCCAGCATTAGCCATCTATTAGGTCAGTGTCTAAAGTTAGTTGCTTATGTTCTATTCGTAAGAAATGAGAACAGATAAGAATCTCTTAGATGTTTCTGAAGTTGCACTTCCAGAAATGCTTGTTGCTCTCCATTGTCTCCAAAGAGGTCTTGATATCTAGTTTACCTTATACTGATATTTTTAAGCATTCACAGTCTATCATCAGGTATTACAGTGTTGTGCAATGAATAGAGTCCATCATGACATTCATTCACTTTGCCAGTTACTCAGTTGGCCAAATCAAAAGCAGTTTATAAGAAGAGTCCATTAAGACAAACTACCACGACATTAAGACAAAGGGAATATTTTCAACAGTTCTCAGAAGCAGATGATGACTCAGAACTAATCCATGTGAATATACAGATCCACCTTCTTATTCCCATTCTTCTGATGGTGACTCCTGGAAATCTCATATAGTAGTTATAACCAGTTGAATTAGAAAGAATGACTTAGCTCTGTGTTATTATTGCAGTCATATTTTGAATAGATAGCCTTAGTTTTCATACCAATTTTTTTCCCTTCTTGCTTCTTTTATTTTCATCTCTCCTAAACTAGTCTCATAAAATATGCTTTGCTATAATGTCACACACAAAGTATTAGGAATACAAATGTGAGAAACTGTCTTCCAGCTCATATCTACTTTAATGACTCAGGTATCTCTGCTTTATTTGAAAACATGAACATATTAGAAATAAGGCATACTGGTTTATTCCAATTTTCTTTATGGATCCAGAAGCAGTGACTAAGCTCATTTGCATGTCAAAGTCTCTTACAACTTCAGCATGGTTTATTTACAGGACTGGGTTATTCCCTGAATTTGCATGTCTAACTTAGTAGAGGTATTCAGAATTTCATTATCTGTGTGCTTTAAAACCATGCTAAATTATTTTATTAATAAAAGGAGTTCAAAGCAATGAAACTTTAAATACAAATCCCTTGAGCTATTATGTAAGTGTCATATATTGCATAAAATTTAAATTAAGTAATAGTAAAGAGACTTCAGTCATTAAGGTAGAGTTTTATGTATTTGAACATGAACAGAGAGAAGGAGACTTTTGTAGGCTCAGGCAGTCTGTCTAAATGCTAGGCAAGATTCCAGCCCCTGTGCTTAAGGAAACCAGAGATATCTGTTCACCTCGTACAAACACACGCTGCCTGCAATTCAGTGGCCTGTGAATTGTAGTCCAGAAGAACTGTAAATGCTAACTACAAGAAATCACTAAGGAACAGAGCTCCTCCATTCCCACTGTGTGCAGAACTTTGGAGAAAAAGCACAGTAGCTGAGTATTCCATGAGATAACTGAATGTCAACCTTTGGGAGTATTCTTGATTATGATCTAAGCCTGAGAATGAGCTAGTTCTTGATCGAGAGCAATGACACATCTGAGTTTGAACAGATGTGTTTGACTGACAGTATAAAATTACAGAGTGGCTGGAAGCTTTAAAGAACCACTTATTACTGTCTGTAATCAAACCACAGTATCTCACCCTTAATGAGGTTATGGCAGGAGAATGAGACAGGCTTGTGTAAATGTATCAGGGGAAAATCAGTACTATTATAAAATAGATCCATTAACAAGTGAGATGGATAGTTAAATTACTAATGACTTTGAAATGGCTGAGATAAAGAATTTCTGTGCCAAAGCTGCCTTTAACAAAAGAAATAAAGTTAGGTCAATTAGGAATTCTGGAATAAAAACTACAAAACTGTGAACTCACTGTGAAAGAACAGCTGAGGAAACAATTTTTTCAACATAACTGTTACTACCCAATAAAATTAGATACTCTAGTACATCTGCAGTCCTAAAATACCTTTTATCCTCTGCACTGTTTAATACTGGGATTGAAATTCTAAAACCAACTTAAACTGGTAATTCCATCAGAAGAAATCCCTCAACTCTGCTGTGGCCTCTAGATCACCTCACTCACTTGTCAACTTGTCTTCATGGCACAGAATTCATTGTACTGTTTAGATTTACTCTAATTACATGTTAAGCTGAAGACTTCTCACCTGCACTGGAGTTGGCACGACTACCCTCTTTACTCTTAACGGATTTTCTTCTAGATATTTCCTAAACATCTGCCTTTCATTCTGTTCTAATCAGAACATTAAAAACTACCTGAGTAATCTTCTCAGTCACACTGCCCTGCCTCTCATATTCCATTTTTAACTCTCCTTTTTGAGGAATGTGGAACATTAGAAAGGCTCATTTGGAAATGAAGTGGCCATCCTTTTCATCATATTTTTCATACTCATACCAAATATATAGTGCATCGGACTAATGTGATCTTGAAACAATCATCACCCTGAGAAGTGTGAAATGTCACTCTTTATTGAGAGTTTCCTGTTAAAATATCAAGCTGATTAATGATTGTAAGGGTCAGTAATTTAGCAGAATCATTTAGATGATAGGGTATTTTGTAATCCTCAATTTTTGATGCGCTGAAAGATTGAACTATTATCTATTCAAGTTCAAATGCTTTCAAGCTACTTTTCTGGCAATTGTGTTAGTTCTGTTGTTCATTGTAAACAAAATAATCTGAATGGTGAAAGCCAGAAATGTTAAGGTCAACATAGGCTATTCTACTGTTCTACAGTAGAACCAGAAATGGAACAAACATTAACTTTATTGCAGCATTTATCAGTATGTTGAACTCAAGGTTTTTAATTTACAAGAATCTTTCACACTATTCTAATTTTACCACAGAGATGTTCCAGTGAAAGCAGGGAGTCATAAATCAGGACCAGAGAATTATCTTTCCTAGAGGAAGATTTAAAAGAAAAAAAATCAAAGAAAGGAAAAAACAGCCATGGGGAGCCTCATTTTTCTGCCTCCCAGAACATTTATTTTGTTTCTAAGACACTTTTCTGAGCTATATTCATTACCCATTTTTCCTCTGGTATTCCTAGTCCATTTTAATTCCCCCAGAATCATCGCTACTTCACACCAAGGAATGGCTGCTGTTTAAGGGGGGAAAATCAGAAGGTAGGAGACTGCAAACATTATGCTTCTGTTCCCAGGTATGGGGAGAGGTTGCTTCAAAAACATTAACACACACTGAGCAGTACAGTCACATAGCCTGAACTTGTCCATCATCTGTGCAATTCCTGTAAAGTAAAGCAATGAAAAGACAGAGTAAAAATTTGCCTTCTAGGAGATTTTCATTGAATAGCTAGAGGTCTAATATCCACATTTTGTCATTTAGGACAACCAGCATTTTTGTTGTAGCTAGTCTGAAGTTACAATGGATACAGGATCTATCTGATAGCTTTCCAATGAGGAAGAAATCAAACCACATTATCATTTGTGACACAAGTGTGCCTATATCAATGACTTGGGGGAAAAAAAAAAAGGAAAAGGCAGAATAAGTAACAGAAGAAAGTCAGAGATAAACCCAGCAAAAGCTGATGGATATTTGTCATACTGCGGTTATATATACATCAAAAGAAATAAAGGAAGATGTGGTATTTTACCTGAAATTGTTCCTGTGTTGTCTGTCTTTTCCCACCTGCCAATAAAAACACAGTAAAACTAGGACTGAAGACTTAAAGCAGACTTCTATAATGTTCTGACAAGAAATATTATGAGATAAATCAGGAAATATATGAAATCTCTGGACAACAGTTGTTACGATATTTTCAGCTCACTACATGTTGGGTATGTCCATCTTTAAGTCCAAAAGGTACCATTAAAATTTGCTTGAACCTTCTGAATATAAATCAGGTAATTGAATTTCTCTGAGTGGTTCTACATCAATATTTGGCTGCATTTTTTAAACTGAACCATAAAGGCTCACCCACCAACACTGATAAGAAGAATTTGCACATTACCAGTATATGTACTGAAAGTTATTTCCTCAGGACCTGACATGTTTATTTACCATAATTTTTAATTACAACTTGAATCTCTGTGGGTTTTTGATGGTGGCTTTTTTTTCATGTGTTCTAATATCATTTGCAAGACACTAACATTGAAGGACACTGTACATTTATATTTCATTAGTCATCCCCAATATCACAGGCAAGCAAAAGAAACACAAGAATGAAAATCTCCAACCTTTAGTTTCTATGACACATAAATCTACATAAGCAGAAATCACTCACATTACAAATTTTACAGCTTTAGTCCTTTCAGTAAAGCAACTGAAGAAATAGCCATAAAGTCAGAAACTACGAAGACAAAATTATGGCTGGGTGTAATGAGGCCCTACAAAGAGAAACCTGAACAACATTTCTAAGGAAGGTTTTGATAAGAACAAACTTGGTCAGTCACTCTAATTGATAAGGATATGTGGAGTATAAGGATTATTATTTTCTTGGTTGGAAAGATAGGTAAAGGGAGGGAAACAAACACAGACATAAAACATGACCAGTTAGCATTAAGAAAGACCAAAACCAGAAATAAACCTGGTCAGTCACACTAACTGCTGGATGATCAAGAAACTGCAGGCAATCCAGGACTTTGCTACTGAAACAGGTGCAAATCTGAGGATCCAAAACATTGGAAGGGGATCAGTGGGACTGTGCTGATAGATGAGGCAATGTGCAGAGACTGATGGAGCATGGAGGAACAAAAAGAGATGCAGAGAAAGGGATATAAAACTGATTGCACGTAACTTGAGGCCAGTCAGTACATTTGCCTGGGTTATTTTTTCATTCTAAATTATGAAACAAGCAAAAAAAAGAAAAATGCCACAACTAAATTTCAATACACATTTCTTAACTGATAAAACATGGAGCTAGCCAGTTACAAGTAGTCAGCCTTCAGCAAGATTACTTAGATTTTTTTACTGAATTTACTGACCTTCCCTTCTCCCTCCTCTTCCCCTTCCTTTCTGCTAATTCTAGTCTACAGTTTACTGCCATTACTTAAGATGACCTTAGAGTCTTGTTATTTCTCCTAAACTTGGAGTAACTTTTTTTGCCAGTAGATGTTTTTCTGCCTAAAGCTATTTTCCATGCAGTCATCCTGGGACAAGGTTTGAGTTTGCAAGAAAATTAATCCAGTATAGCATCCCCACAAGAAACTATGAATTTATCTTTGGGCTGTGGACATCAGTTCTGGCCATAATGAATAGAAATGTCTCCAAGCAAATTCAGGTTTGATTTTGCCTGCAGCTACACAGTACATGGAAGCTGTCCATGAAGAACCTTGGAGCTCTGCAGGAGGACAGTGTAATCACTTCTACAGACTTTGGGAAATGATCTGTATTGATTTATATTTCATTAATTACTGGGATATTTTTGTATTTTCTTTACCTACCTGAGGCTGCAGCTATGAACACATGTAGGCAACAGTTCCTTGACCTCTGAGGAAGTGTCAAGCTCTCTGAAATGAGATCTCCTCCAGACATGTATTATCTTGAAAGAGATTGTGCTTTGGAGGCTCAGCAAAGCGTGCCTGCACCTATATAAAGTGACTTCTCAGTGCCTCTGGTGGACTTCAGCTACTTCACAACTTCGTGCTTGACTGAGGACAGTGAGAAGTGGACACAGTTTCCTAGGGGAGAGGAAAATGACTTGCTTAAAGAGAGGGAATAAAGTAACATTGTGTGAAATAAACAAGTGAGTTTATTTCATTCCATAAGCACTTCAAAAGTAAACAAGTGAAAAACAAATGGTTTGAGGTAATCATAGCACAACGCAAATATTTAACTAACCGTATCCTGGATATTGGTGGACAAAAGATAAGCCCTTAATTTATCAACACAATATGTAAACTAGAAATTCAGTGGAGGCTGCTTAAGTATATAAACTTAATTTGTTCAAATGTATTCAGTAAATCCACAAGACTGGGCACAAAAGGAGGTAATATCAAGAAGATGTGACACAAAAATCTTGCACTTTTCTATTTTCAGAAAAACAATTAAGAGATTGAAAAAGTAATTGTGAGACTTTGGTCACATGCAGAGATGAAAAACAACCAGAAAGGTGAATTTATTTTAAAGTTTGGTGATCTGCTGCAACAGGTGCCACATAGATTAGCTTATTCCACTACATAATGCTCTTTAGATTTTAGCAGATTTACAGGGATATGACCCTTGTCATGAAATAGTCTGCCCAAAATAATAAAAAAACCCTTGCTTGGGGTACATTGCATGTAAGCTGACAATGACCATGCCAAATCAGCAAAGACAGCACATAATCAGTGGTGAACTCTGTCTTGCTGAAATAAACCAAGAGTTAAGATGCAGATACCAGAGGATGGTGACCACGGTAATGTCATTGACATAATGACATGGCTAAGTAACTGCCACTAAGTAAGTGGGGTCAATTGAAGGATCTCATCATTCTGGATCATCTTTATAATAGCCAATAGTGCTGCCCATGATAGAATACTATTGCACGTGATAGAGACGACAGAGATCCAGGGGAATAACCTAGAATGATTCAAATCTCCCCTAAAAGGAGCATCCACACTCCCTTTCCAGGCCAGGGTAGTAGCTGCTGTCTCACATGTTGCCTCTTCCCTTAGAGGCAGCAGTGGCAAAGGTCAGGCTGTGAAGTTTACATTATAGAGCTACTTATTCAGCACCACTCCTTCAGCTGCTTTCCATCACGTCTGACAGAGGCCAAGTATTGATGACAACATGAAGAGATCCTCAACAGAACTACTGTTACCAGAAGTAGCCACCACAGCCAACAGTCTGATTTGCCTGTCTGGAGCTAGCACCTAGCCTCACAAACGCTAGACCATTTTTTCTTATCCTGTGCTACAGTAATTTACAGCACTGCAGAAAGGTAGTAGGCAGTTCATATGTACAACACAGATTTCGGTTTCAGAACTCAGATCTGAGCAAGACAAATGTTCCACTGGTAGGGAAAATAATTTCATTTTTTACTTCTGGTGCAGTATTCCTTGTTTGAAGGTGAACATTCTCAACTGAACAACACAGTGAAGCAAAGCTAGAGCCTTCCCTGCTATCACAGCATCCGTGAGAAAGCTTCCTGTCATCTCTGGCTCTAAAGAATTTGTCCCACTAGATTTGCAAGTCTGTTTTTTTCAAAAACAAATTATGTTGCTTAGGGTTTGGTTTTTTATTTGTTTGTTTGTTTGGGTTTGTTGTTGGTTGTTGGGGTTTTTTTTGTGGTTTGGTTGGAGTTTTTTGTTTGGGTTTTTTTTTTTGGTTGGGTTTTTTTTTGTTTGTGTTTTGTTTTTGTTTTCCCTGGGAAAGGGCTGAAGAAAAAGCTTTCAGACTGTTATGCAAATAAGTAACTTCATAATTAACAGTTTAGTAAAAGCCATTTAGAGCAGTATTGAATGAAATCTGTGGAAAATTTCACTGCAATAATGAAAATTGAAAGCATTTAAGTAGTTCTGAGTCTTTAAAAGACATTGTTGTTCCATAGAAGTTATTTGATTTGACAGACATGACTAATAAAACCATTAGCATAAGCTGATTTATGCATCACTAAAAAGGGTTTACAAAATTTCTGCAGAAAGTAGTGCTTACTGTTCCTTACAATCAATCAATCTTGTTAAAACAATCACAACTTAGAAAAGCTACCAATCTGTAGAAAAAAAAAAAAGAAAAGAAAAGATAGATCTCGCTACATGCTGCAAAATAATTACATAGAGGCATTTAAAATAAAGGATAAGAATAAAAGAGCTCACTTTTTGCCAGCCTACATATGTCATTAATCATGATAGATGACTGATTCATTATGTACTAACTGCAGAGGAGTTCACTGTTTAAATCTAAAACTAAAACAAAATTCAATAAAATCACTTAATACAGAATACTGGATGTAGTGTTTTATGGTGAATCTTCAGAAACCAAATTTTTTGGTTTTAGATTCTTCTGATTATGAATGTCCTTTGATTTTTTTTTTTTAATTTTTATTTTTTTAAATGTTCTCCCATTCATATCAAGGGCAAGATGGTTCTGTGTCAGGATACATTTTAGATAAGATGTAGGTCCTTGAACAATTTGAAGACAAGTGATCTTTAGATCACAATAATTTATAGATTTATGTTGAGTTTTATTAGATAGTAGTTTATGTGTCACAATGAATGGCTAGTTTTCTCAGTAATTTTTACTTAAAGTAATTGTTACAATAAGGGATATACTTTCTTCTTGTCTTTTCATTTTGTATTTTCCTTTCCCTTTTGCATTTTTAAATACTGAAGAATGTAACTAGAACTAGACAAAATGACCTGTTTTTCCCCCAGTTCCTAAGGGTCAGCAAGGTAGCTTAGATAACTGAGTTTATGCATAGTTCTGGGGAATGTTTATTGTAATTTGTGGTGCTGGGCATACTGTCTTTTGGAGCTAGAGGAAATCTTAAGGGGATTAAAATGAAAAAGGTTGTTGAATTTTACTAAATTACTTGTCTTTTCCAGCTAATTTTGAAGAATAAAGCCTTATTTTATTATCAGTATTCAACTTATATTATTAACGGTATTCAGGTATGATTTGCAGCCTTGTAACTGTCAAAGTGACTGAACTACAGTAAAGATGTGGCTCATTTGCTAATGTTCTCAAATCACAGAACACAATAATTAAAATCCCACATCCCCATACCCTCCAAAATTCATTGAAATTCAATGAAAGTGTTCAATCAACCTGTGTGGTTTTTTTGGCATGGTCACCTTCATCTGAATTTAAATGCAGTTCAGGGCATCTTATTCTGTTCTTGTTTGACTTTAATGAAAAATGGTTGTTATAAATAATTTTCATGAAGCATGCAGTAACCTGTAGGTATCATTTCATTTTCCACAGATTCATGGCAGATGCTTGCTCCACTTTGGCAGACTTTCCTTTAATTTGTAATGAATTATACTGATTAAATATATTTTCACAGTTCTCACCTGAGTGTGCAAAAATGTTTAATAACACATTCATAGGAGAATTTAAACTTGCCTTCTTAAATGGGCCTGTTTCTCAGCTAAAACTGACTAATCAGGAAATATGTTTTTCTTCTTGACAGTATTTTACTGCAAGATCAAAAGGTGAAAATTTAAACCAGCATGTTGAGCTAGCATACTCTAGTATATTGAATCATATCATAAACAAACACTCAGAGCTGAAATATACTGCAGGCATTTATTTATGTCAAAAAGAATGCATTTATTTCTGCAAAAGGAAATAATACTTGTTTCAGGTTTGGTGAAGACTAATCCTTCTGGGCAATAATTGTTTTTATTTTGTTGTCATTATTTAAAGTATCAATAATTATACCCTGCTTTCTTTAGCCAATACAATAAAGCAGTCTGGAGTTTGTTCTTGGATGCTGTTTGCATTTGGACTCAGAAATACACTACAAAACAAACATTAATCATAACATATGGTACATAAAGTATGGTTCTGAGTAAAATGAATCAATAAAATGAATTACTTTCATATACTCATTCATAATTTATATGTCCATATAAATCCTTCATAAAATCCCATCTATGATGAAGTTGTTCAGACTTTGATGACTTAGAACTTTGAACTAATCTGGTCCTGACCTGTAGGGAGAGTGTGGAATGAGAGATATGGGAATGAAAGGAACAGGAAAGAAAGAAATTCTGAGTTCTTACAGTGTGACTCTGATCTTAACTACCATGTGCACTTATGATCACCTTTTCTTTGTAATAAACACTGTCTTGTTTCAGTGTTTTCCTACTACTGCTTCTACCGAATGTTTGTGTAATAGAAAATATAAGCAGTTCCTTGGAAACAAAATGTTTCATTCCCTGCAGCTACTAACAATTTACTTTTCTGAGAGTCAGAATGCAAACTTTCTACTTCTGGTTTTCTTCACCTCAGATCATCCTGACAGTGCTTTACTCTGCTGGAAGCACATGTTTAAAATAGGTGACCTCATAACGAAGCATCCTTGTACAATAGCTCAGTTCTGAGTGATCTTACTTTGTGGGTTTGTGGCTCCAGCGTCAGTCTTTTACAGACTGGCTGTTGGCCTAATAGCACTGACATTTATAGATGAAGGTAAAGACCTGCATTTTGCTCACACAACCTCCCTACCTCTCCTTTGTCTTTGAAAAATGCCCGTGAGTGCATATACATCCAATACATCCAATTAAATACCTCAAACCCGTATGTGAACTCTTTCTCAGTTAAGGGTCATTTCTGATACATTAGAGCAAGAGCTGACAAATGCAAATACAATCACCTGCTCTAACTACAGTACATTTCAGTTAACAGAATCACACGTGGATTAACTTCAGTGCCTTCCTTCAGTTCCTGTAAGAGCATCCTTATTAAACAAATAGTCAATTAATACAATTTTTTTTTTTCTGAAATAAAACTTGAAAATGTAGTGCAAATAGCTGGGGATTATTCCGTCTTCAAGATCTAGTACCACACAGAAGAAGAGAGGTAATTTAAAATATTTTTACAAGTGAGTGAAAAAAACCCCAAACAACAAACCCCAAGCCTATTCAAAAGTCTGCAATTCCATTAAATAGTTATTAGTTTGTGTTTTTTGAAAGTGCTTCTGTGAAAATATTATTAGAAAAAGTGACACCAGCATATTTTTCCCATTTAATTCATAAGAAGGATTAGAAAGCATAAGTGGCTGTATCATTTGAAAGTCATTCAGATCTTTAGTAAAGGCATGAATCACACAATGTAATTTGCAAAGTCTTCAAATTCCATATTTCTTTTACTTTATGTCACGTAATCCTATCCCCAGGTACATAATACTGCTTACAGTACATTTTGATTAAATAATTGAGAACAGGCAATGAAATGTATCCAGCACAGTGGATTAATTTACTTTCCTAATTTAATTACCTTTTACCTTTAGCCCTAGCTCAGTTTTTGCTGAAGATCAGATCAACACAGAAGGAAAATGTAAAAATCATTGAAACTTCTAAAATGAAATAAGAAGAAATAGGTATAGATTATCTCATCAGTTCCCAGCACATTTTTGCACAGACATGCACATTACTATAATACCTCTGTCTTACCGTTTGCCGCATTTGTAGATGCCTTGGAAACCAGGTAAGATTCTTTTCAGATGATGCATTTTATTATGATGAACCAATATGGACTCGGGCACCTGTGGCTCTTAAGTTTTTAATACGGTAATAGCTATTCCAGCACTGTATTTTAGGGTATCTTGTTAGATGCTTCAAGAACCTGAAATAATATATGAAAACATATTTATTAAGGAAAATAGTTACAGAATTTCTGTAAATTGCCAGAGAGAAAACCATATAGCATGACCTGTAGGCTTGGAAAAAAAGCCTAACAGCCAACTGGTTACAAAATGCAAAGTACATTTCTGATTTATGATTATAGCAATTATAAAATAGTTTATTTATAATCTACTCAGCTTCTGTAGAACTCTATTTATTAATGAAGAGTACACTGCATTACTACAAGGTCTTCTGTCCAGAGGATTTATTTTGTGGGTCTACTTGTGTCAACACTGTTAATGAGAAGATAAATAGTATAGGGATTCAAAAGAGATATAAGTAATTACTTGATTTTTAACTCAGCGACAGTATTATCTGCTTAAAAACCTTGATATTTAGCATTAACCTTACTAAAATATGAGCAAAATGCAGAAGTTTTATTTTGAAATGTATTTCACTCAAGCACTTCCATTTGGTTCTGTTCCTTACATTTTATATTGATGTTTTTTGGTTATTACTTTAGTTGAAAGCAGTCTGTATTGTCACTGAAGTAACTCAGGTTATACAAGGACAGTGGACTGAGCAGTTATTTCTTATTTTAGCTTTAAGAAAAGGTCAATAACCCCCTGTATGGGAAAGGGCTCTAGCCTTCCTCCTTGTCATATCCTTTTTGTATTAGAGAACGAGGATATCTGGATCAGAGATGATTAGACTATGTTAAAAAAACCAAACCAACAACTTTATGCTGTGTACAAATGAAATGTGGTTCATTTTAACATTTTGTTTTCAACTTTCATATGGAATATTTGTGGACCACAGTATTGACTATATTCTTAAAAAGGAACTGTGATCTCTGAGAAATCAGACACTTCAATCCCCTCCTTAGCACAATGTAATCTGGGAAAAACATCCTGTTAAAAGCCCAGGAAGTGATCAAATGAAGCAGCTTGGTGAGAAATATGTTGCCAGCATAGAAAATCATGATTGACTTTTGTACTGTCATTTGTCATTTGTTTAAACATATCATGTACATTTTTTTACTAGCTAAGATTTGACACTTCACACAGGCCTGTGCCTATAGATGCATTGTCACATCCATCTGTCCTGCACACCTCTCTTGGGCATCCCGAAGAAAAAACCGTTGTTGTGTGGGAGTCAATGTTTTGGTGGACCAAGGCATGGTCACCAAGATAATTGGGATCTGGAGCATATAATGTAGAGGTAGTGACTGTGAGGACTGGGTTTATTGCAGACAGAAGGTATTTTACTGCTACATTAAAATACCCTTCCTCTACATGGTATTTTCCCCAGTAGATTTTCAGATAACTCGTACTCCCTTTCCAGTAATAAGCAAGCCATGCTCTTTTGTTTGCTAGTCACAGAGTAGTAAGATGTATTACCACTCCTGAAGTCTATGTTATGAAAATTCTTCTACAGACAGAACCTGAGCTAAGCTTTCTTAAGCACAGATAACAAAAACTGTATATGGTATTCTACAAAAAGTTTAATTAGTGCTGTATTTCATATCTATCTTCACTGGAATACTTTCTAGATCATATTTGACTTTTTTTTTTTGTCCCTGTACTGTGCTTTCCCAATCACTTCACTGTCTCTTCTCTAATACTCAAATCAGATATCTTCAGCATACAGTAGATTTTTGTTTTGCTTCCTCTCCTCCCCTCCCCTCCCCTCTCCTCTCCTCTCCTCTCCTCTCCTCTCCTCTCCTCTCCTCTCCTCTCCTCTCCTCTCCTCTCCTCTCC
>JANHGL010018388.1:22802-47949 GCA_024611195.1 Ceyx melanurus
CCCTCCCCCCTCCTCTCGCCCCCCCTCGCCTCTCCTCTCCCTCTCCTCTCTCCCCTCTCCTCCCCTCTCCCCTCCCCTCTCCTCTCCCCTCCTCTCCTCTCCTCTCCTCTCCTCTCCTCTCCTCTCCTCTCCTCTCCTCTCCTCTCCTCCTCTCCTCTCCCTCTCCTCTCCTCTCCTCTCATGTTGTACTTCATCTTACCTTGTCCTGTTCCACCCTTCCTTTCATTATTATTAAGGATATTTAATGCTTCTGGTACAATACTCTGCTCTGTCTCTATTTGACAAGAAAATGATTCCCAGCTTGGAATATTAGCAGTGTTCAGTGATCTGGTTTCTTGAACAAATATCATTAAAGAAAAACTAAATAACTTTATTTTTCAAAGTGCTTAGTGAGGGTTTTTTTGCAGTAACCTTCATTTTCCATCTGCCAATTCTACCTATGAATTGCTGTCTTCTTAAGTTCAGTGAGTGATTTCTCCTGTGGCAACATGTCATCTGCTTCACTAAAGTCCAGATATGTTTCATCTACTGCATTTCCCTTCTCTGAAAAATAGGTGTTAAAGAAAGATAAATAGCTCACATGATCTATCACTAGTACAACCTAACCTATTTACCATGTTCCTGCATGTCTCTAATTATTCTTTCCTTCCAAATAACTACTAAGTTTTGCATACTTTTAAACCTGGTTTGTTACTGTCCAGATCATCTCCTTTTATTAACTTTACATGATGTTCTTTGATTAACTAAGACTATCTCTAACTGGATGCATATACTGAAATATGTTGCCATTACACCTGCAATTTCTTTTGCAATATTTTTCTGGAGAAAAAAAATGGTTCATCCCTGACTGCATTACATTTCTTGATTTTAATGTCATTTCAGATATGTATCTTTTAATTTTCTACTCTCATCTTTTACTTGATATTGTTGTCCATACTGAAAACTAAAGTTTTAATTTTATTTTTAGACCATTCCACAGATATACCTCTCAATGTAAAAATGTCTTTTTTTTTTTTTCTTCTTTCTTGGCATTCTATTTTTTGAGCAGAAGCCTAGAAGTTATTATTCCCAAAACATGCTGGGTATCATTGGCAAGAACTAGAAGTGGAAGATGAATAACTTCCAGAATGATTTAGGTCATGCACTGAAAAATATGTATGCGAAATTTAAAATAAATTTAATAACCAGAAATGTTGTAAAATGATAAGATTATTATGATGGGATCACTGGGTGTCTATTTCATGTTTTCCTCCTGAAAAGAGCAGCAGTGAAAATTAACTTCCTCATGGATCACATTTATCCAGTTTTTTTTAATAGTTTCTGTGATCTGCTTTTATTTTTCCACACACCTCCCCTATTCTTATCTTTTTACAGGCCCCTGTCCATTGCATGCTATCTCTTATTCTATCCTTAAGAAAATAAGAGCTTCCATATGAACAGCTATGCTCCATTCCAGGCTAAACTGAGTTCCCTCAAGCTGTTCTTGCAAATGCTTCTGGGGATAGCACTGGAATTCAGGTGATGATCCAATCATGGAATACAATAATGAAAACAGGTTCTTTATGGCTTTTTCCTCTCCTAACTCACATTTATATTTCTCTACCTGTTGCTGTTTGTGCATCCAATAAATTATTAATTAGCCATTTCCATAATAAAACATTCTAGCCACTCTTCCATTACTTCCTTTCACTTCCTGCAATCTTTCTATATAACCTATTCCTCGTTTTGCATTAATGGGAAAGTATTCCCATTAATATCAAATCTCAAATATATTAAACCCAAATATCAGAAATAGTATCCTTATTAAGGTTCCTGATATAACATGCTTCACGGGTTTCAGTGGGATGCAAATCTCTTAATTGAAAACTAAAAACAGATTTATCAAGTAATGTTTTTATGAGATAACTTATGAAAAAAATTGAAGAGTTATTTTTATTATTATTTTAATGGGATTATAAATAAAGACACATGTCCTTTTAGCTCTGTATCCTCTCCCCACAGAGAAGTTTGAGGCAAAAATAGCTTAAAAAAACCTCTCTGTGTCTCATCTGCTTCATATTAAATGACTTCATGATATGTGCATTAAGAGGTATAGTTTCCTTTTACTAATAATAGCTCTTAAAATACTTCTAAAGAACATTGTCTGGTCTGTGCAAATGTGCAAACTGTATTTTAAATAATATGTAATCAATTTTCACAATAACCCATTTAAGCAGATAATTATAACTACATTCAATACATTATTTAAATTAATTGCATTATTTAAATTAAGTAACATTAATTAATTAATTAATTGTATTCAGGTTGTCTTTTATGTTCTTAGGATATGGAAGGGCAGAACTCCAGCAGTCATATTCCTTGAAGCCCTTTCAGGCATGTGCCTTGCCTGTGGCTTGACTCTAATGTCCTTGTGTTCTTCTTTCACTTTATCACCTCATTCTTTTCCATTTTTTATGCTGTTGATGCCTTTCTTGATGTCCTAGCTGTTAATTTGTGATGAGAGATGGGAACTACACCTACTACAGTGAGTATTTCCGCTTGGCTTGAAAACTAAAGCTTTCTTGTTCTTTTTTCTCCATTATTGGAAGAACAGTTTAGTCATGGCAGCTTTATTCAGTGAAACTTACTACAATTAACATCTGTGATGATTTTATTTATTGTTTACAACAGTAAGAGGGTGATTGGGTCATTAACGCTTAAGGACTTTTTTGGCTCATTAACCAAACCGGACATGAAAGATGTTATGAAACTGTTTCATTTCAACTAGGTCAGTCTCTGTAAAAATGACCTTTTAGTAAAAAACAGTCTTTGTAGATAATAAGTCAAAGAAACATGCAAGCCCCTTTATTAGTCCTTGCAATATAGCAATACTTAAAAATATATAGCTTTTTTATTTTGCACTTTTGATTTGTACCGGATTCTCGGAACTGTTCTTCAGAGGAAAAGGCAAATCCAGAACTTGGTATAAACTTTTCTTTTTGGCAGAAGAGCATGGTTATATCTAAACTTGGGCTTTTTGTCATCCAAGACACTTATTGTTTTCTGTCACTTTTTGTATCATGCTAAGAAAAAATGAACTGATGAGCAAATGCTGCTTGAATTGCTTGGCTAGCAAAGGGAACAGCTGATGCTTCTGACTTATAGTCTATCCTTAGTCAACATGGCTATAAAATTACTCTACATATTACTTCCTAGAGTGGCATGCTTAGGGATATTTTATGTTTATGTAAACCTGAGACAAATCTGTTGAAGCGTTATAAATTAGTGCCAAAATACCCAAGCATTTATCCATTTGTTTATGAGTCCTTCTAAACTTCAAATGCTCTTGCGTTCAAAAAATGAACAAACAAATCAATAAATTGTCCCCTCTTGTGAAACTGTGTGAAAGAAAAAAAAACCAAAACAACACAAAAAGTGCTCCTAATTGCTGTTAAGAAAAATCTAGTATAATCAAATTTTACACTGGGCTTATCTTTGTGGAATATAAGCACTTGCAGCATCCAAAATTGCAAAAGGACTGTACAAGAGAAGCAAAAGATACAATAAATAGGAATTAGAATTTGTAGGATATTTCAATGCTTTGCAAAGCATGTACGATATAGATAAATTTATTTCTTATCTACATTGTTATAATCACCTTGTTTCATTAAAGTGGAAGTGTTCTAAAATTCAAATATGGCTGTTATGGTTTTATTGTCTTGCTTGAATTATTTTTTTTTCCTATTTCTAAAATCAACTCATATACCATACCTTACATTTTCAAATACTGCAAATCCATTTTAGAACATCAATAACAAATATAATGACTACAAATGCAGTGTAACACAAGAACAGATTTATGCATTAACAGCATTGTTTTTTCTTTCCTCTGTTCAATGAAAGAGGGCAACAAATATATAACAGGTTTCCAGGCCAGGCTCAGAATGTGTAAAAACTCAGTGCTTCCAGACAGTCACATTGTTGGAGTAGGAACAGAAATCCAGTCTCTGCTTGGCTTAGATACTTAATTTATTATATTCTCACTCTATCTTTCACTCCTAACGACTTTTTTATCTTTAAAACCTGAAGTTATCCCCAGATGAATATTATCTGATTTATAATCTTAATACGATCAGCTCTTTAGCTGCAGGCAATGTGTGTTCTAAACAGCAAATCTGTTGTATGATTCACAGTTGCCTACAAAAATTTATTCTCTTATGAACACAATCTCCTTTCAAAACTCCATATTCCTTATTCAGAAAAAAAAAGAAGTATTGATGTCAATGTTAATTTCAGTATGACTTTGGGATTAGGATCTCCAGGTAAAGTCAGAAAAAAACCAAAAAACCCTATTGTGTAAACTTTTATTTAAATGTCTATTTCTGTGTTACAACTGAAAGTAATTATTACACAGTTTCTATATACATTCCTAGGGCTCCCACAGAATTCGAGGCTACAAGTGATGCCATCTGCTGTGTGCACATCTTCATCCTTCTGCACTGTCACCTCATATCTCAAGTCCCATTAACAAAATTAGTAGCCACGGACTAACACATTCTTCAAAGAACAAACACAGAGCAATTCCTCTTGAAAAAATCAGTCAGATGTTCAGAAGGAGACAGTCAGTCTGGATTGATTGATGGATTGGTCATGAAGATGGGGTGGACTTCCTTAGCAAAGTTATCTATATAAAGTATTCCTTTTCCACAGAAACTCTTGCAAACCATTACTATGCTCTCCTCTCATAATCCATGCAAAGAGTTTTCCTGTTTTTCTGGAGATACATATTAAAGTGAATTAAATAGGACACATTTCTGAGCACATGAACTCTTCTGAAGCATGTTAGGCAATAGGACTAAGTAGGCTTGTGATTTTTCCAGAATTGGATAAGACAAGTTGCAATGACACTACATAGACAAAGAATCATAGAAAAAAGCAGCTACTCCTGTGTCTCCCTGGAAAGGATGCCAGCTTTTTTTTTTTTTGCCATCTGAAAACAGTGGATTTTTCTGAATCCATTCTCAAAATCTAGGAGCCAAGATTAATTGAGGAAAAAAGAATGACCCTTAACGGTTATTATGAAAAGCTGATGAAGACCCTGTGTAATTTCATACCTAATATTGCTGGTGATTCAAGCTATCCCTGGATCCTGTCCCATTCTCCCCAACTTGCTCTCTTAACAGAATTTATCTAACTAAGTAAGTGTCTGAGTTAGCTTTATGTCCTTCCCCAGTTCATGAATACCTGAGGGAAGTAAATATTCCTTTAAAAGATTAGCATCAATGTCAGAGATAGTATTTGCATTTGAAGTCTTTCTTTCACATGTTTTTACTTGTGTTTAGAATATATCTTCTGTTTGACAAAGATAGAAAGAAATTAAACCTATATGAATATTAGGTTTAATTTCAGCATATCTGCAGAATGGAATAATTTGAGATTTATAAGTAATGTTCTTTGCTTAGTACTAAATAACCAATTCAATTTAATATACTTTCCGTAGTTAAACCCACTGTATGTCTGCATATCCTATTGTTCTGAATTAATTATTATATTCTGAATTAACAATTTTGTGTGTGTGTTTTGTGGTGTTTTGGCTGGCTCTCCACAAAAGTATGGTCTGATTTTTCTTCCTTCCTCTCATATTTTAAGGCTGTGATGAATGAAAACAATGTATAAAGCTGAGTCAAAGGATATAACATTCATTATATTGAGACAAACTGCTATCACTCAGGGTGGATGAGTTTATTTTACAACCAAGTTTCACTGGTATCAAACGTGCCATCAGCTTCAGCGCTTGTTCCTCTGCATGACTGAACAGCTAGGTAGGTCATTTGTCACAGAATAGAAAATAATTCAGTCTTTTTGAAGCAGGGAATCCAAGCCTACAAGCCCATCAGTAACTCATGCTATAATTCCATTTTTGCATAATCAGAGAGATTAGCTGCCAGCAGTCTGTTTATGTGCAAGAGCATAGAAATATCTTGGAGTTAGTTTTCCTTGTAAGCCTATAAATTTTTATGAGATTTATGTTTTGATCAGCAAAACACATTCCGAGGAGGAATAAATATATTTTTGAAGTAGATATATTTCACTTTTTAAATTAATTTCACTTTTTAGTGACACATGGATACTGGTCTGGCATTTTCTTTTAAGAGGTAGCCAAAAGCAAATTCTGTTCTCTCTTTGTGATTAGTAATAAGGTAAAAAGCTTGAATTTGGGTCTGCATTAATGCAGATGACCACTGAATCAATTTGACCTCTTTAGTGCTTGAATCAACACAGCTGGAAAACCGGTATCAATGGGACCTGACTGAAAAGCAGATGTTGTAGAACAATATATACAGTTTCCATTAAAAATCACAGACAAAACCTATGTGAAATTGCATGCAGTTATTGTAAAACAGGCGAAAGAGAAATGGATATGTATTTTTTTTAAATTGGAAAACCAAACAAAGATTCAAATATACATGTTGTTATGGTTCCAGTACATCTTTTTAAGATGAGTAACAGCTGTGAAAAAAATAATAATAAAAAAAATAGAGTAAAATTCCGTTAGATTTCCAAATACCTGCTTACTTAAACTTGATGGTAAGACATGTAAATAGAATTAGGGTCATGACACTTGTGATCACTGAAGACTGTTCAGCAGGTTATCCTGATCAAATCTCATTAAGGTAGCTATTAACCTCCTGCTCAAATGCTTTTTATTGATGTAAGATAATTTAGGCTTTTTCATTCTATATTACTGTTGTTGTACAAAAAACAGTTGCAGAAATTTCCCTTAGGTGAGCCTGTATTTTCAGGATATTGCTCAGTATGGATATTATAAAGTTATTTATTGATAACCTTCATAATGAAAGACATAAATGAAATAGTATTACTCATTTCACATATGTTACTGAACTGCTGTCAGTTGTTACTCAATTTTGGTATTTAATAGCCTATGCTGGAAACTGCAGTCACTCACAATGAAACACTCAAACTCTCCTCATTTTAGTTGCAGTAATGCCTTTCTCAGTAAGCAATTACTTTCATATACTCCTGTTCCATCAAGGCTATTTCTAAAATAGTGGAACTTTCTTTCAAAAGTGTAGTTGTGTAGTAATCTGCAATTTTATTTTTTTTTTTGAGTGTCAAGCAGAACAAATACACAGCTTTCTTATGAAAATAGGCAATTTACTTCAAATAATAAAATAAGAAAAGGAGAAGCAGCTGAAGGTATTTCACACCATAGTACAAATATTGATTGAAAGGAATAAATGTCAAAACAATATAAATGCAACTGAGTGTATCTATTATGACTCAACAACTGATGGATAAGCCAAGGGTGTACTGTACTCATTACAAATACTTAAGGTCCAAGGTGGTTTCACTAGTTCATCAAACAAAATGTAAAAAAAAACCCAAACAAAACACACACACAAACCAGACCAAACCACCACCGCCACCAAAAACACAACACAAAACCCACCCACAAACAAACAAAAAAAACCCAAAAATAAGCAAACAAAAAAACCCTACCTAAACACAAACAGGATTAATCTTTGTAATATAAAAATATTCCCTTGGAATAGCAACCTGAAAATAATATTGAAGTGTTCTTAACATGCATCAGTTCAAACACCATAGATTCTTTTAATGACAAACACTTAAAAATTAAGTAAAACTTTAATGAATAAGACTAGTTATTTAACTTTTGAACTTAAAAGATTGAAAAGGCACGTTACCTTACTTGAAAACAAGCATTTTCTATTAAACATAGCACCCCTTGGGAAGCATTTGGAACAAAAATAAACTGATCTGACAGACATTGAAAGCTGTTTTAAAAAAAAGTTTAATAACAGAACTTTTAACAAAATCAAAACCCGGAGTTACATAACAGTATTCCTTTCATATCTGTATGCTGATCATTGCTATTACATATATACATCTGCAGAAAATACATGGTAGTTTCTGTACTTTCTTACTAATATGTGTGGGAAAGGAAGCTTTGTGAAGATGATAGAGATCTCCTGTTCTTCCTGTTCTCAAATGTGAGATCACCTCATATACAAAGGAACTCTGATGGAGCTGGGAAAGGAGTTTCATTTAACTGGGTGTTCTGAATTGCTCTGTAAATGTCTCTATTAGCAACAAACTGTGATTTCAATCACTCATTGAAAAATGTCTATTTCTCTCTGATAATAAGAACTGCTCTGACTTAAAAATCCTGATTTTATTTTTTTTTGTGTCTGAGATGGGGTAGATGTATCCCTCTCTGTCCTGACTCATACTACTTTGCCTGTTAGATGTGCATGAGTAAAATGTTTATCACCCGTCCTCTCCTCTTTCTTCCCCAGAAACACGAATGTTTTAACAGGAAGAAATTTCTGAATGGCCACAGTATCCTATCCTGGCATCTTAGATGGAGGTAAGGTTGACTCCTGTTTACTTCATTGGAATAAAATTGTAAACTGCAGCAATCTTGGAGAAGATGAACATGGAGAAGTCAGGGTAATAAATGCTTTAGCAATCCCAGTTTCAACTTCTGCCTTATGTTAGTCAACATGAGAAGTTAGAGGCTAGTTGGCATGCATACTGTCTGTCCATGTGATCCTTCAAATCTATGTGCATTAGCTCTGCATAAAATGCAGACAACTTCTAAACTATATTTTCTCAGTCTTCTCTTGTGAGCAAAAGCTTTCCTGGGCATCCTGCAGAATCCTTGAATGAATGTATTAATAGTGCTGGACAGGTTACATACCAAGTAATGCTCCAAAGTAGACACATCAGTCTTGACTGCAGTTATCCCCTGTATCCTCACAGTTACCAGTCACTAGGCTGTCCTGGGACTGCCTGGAAAGGTGATCTTTTTTTTGGGAAGAGCAAACACATCTTGTGTCAGGCACTGAGAGCTGGTTAGTTCAAGCAGTTATGGATCAAAAGATAAACTAGAACATTCAGTCCCAGTTCTTGCTGTTTGACAGTGTACATTACTGCATGAGAGGACAGACTGTACCCTTTAGAAGGACATCAGGCTCATTGCTTGTGCATGGTGTACTGTCCTGCCTGGCGAAACTGGGACATCGGGGTGTTCACCTTTGAAAAAACTTACTGGTTCATAAATATTTTCAATATATTATAAATAGCAGTGAAAGACCTTCCACTAAATGGCCAGATAATATTTCAGTCTCTGAGTTCTATAGCACTTCAGAAACAATTCAGACTTTTAACTTCCAGTTTATTAAATCAGCTGAGTTCTTTCAGTGAATTAATTTTGTATTTATATGGTGGTGATTTCTGTATTGCAGAACACTTAAACAAAATACTTAAAGATTATGGTTAAATGTAGCCTGCTCTAGTCTAAAATATCAGAAAGTTGTAAGTACTGATTTCCAATAACTTACAAATACATTTGTTGACTAATATATGTGAATGTAATTCTAATTCCATCATATGCATTAAAAATTCTCTAAATAGCTGTCCTTTTTTTTGTTTGTTTGGTTTGGTTTGTTTTTGTTTTTTTACAGCATGTGTAATTGTATCTTTTTTTGTCTGTTTTTATTTTTGATAAATGTCTGGATATACTAATTAAACTGTGCATTGACTTTGTGCCTGGACCACAAAACAGAGCCAGCAATGGAAGAAACTGTATAAAAGAGTAGGAGGGTAAGAGAATGGTTAGAATATTTAACTTTTGTATCCAAAGTCTTTCAAAGCATATAATTTAGGAAAAGGCTTAGGTGGGCATCTGAAGACTAGAATTTGTGTAATCTACTTTATATGATCATCAGAATTTAGAAGGTCATCATTCTATCATGGTCAGGATATAACATAACCATCATAGATCCACACTTTCTACTCACTTCTCCATCTCAATGTCACACATTTTTCTAGAGTCCTTTGGAACATCTGGTGTCAGAACTTGTTGGGAAAGTATCCTGGTTTTGAGAGACCTTTCTTCTGTTCTGCTATGACTCATTTTTTACTCCACCTGCTCTGTCATACTGAATAACATTTAAAATGTCTTTGAAATGCTGCTTAAGAACCATCCAAATGTTAAGCAAAATCTGTACAATGAAGGTGTATTCCTCACATAAAAGAAAATCTTTAAAATGTTATTCTCTCTTGTTAGAACTGAGCATGGTATCTTTTTTCCTTTTCTGACATTTCCAATAGAGACTGGGTGCTTTTCAAACAAAAAAATAAATTAAAAAAAAGAAGTTGTAGGCATTCTTGTCATACCAATATGCTAACTTTTTTATTCTGGAATAGGTAGAAGAAATCAGGTATAAAAACAGAAGAAAATAATCATAATGAGGTTTCTGTACACTTAACTGGCAGAATGATGCTTCCATTTATTCTGCAGAGTTGCTAGCTTCTCAAGTTGTCCTAAGTCAATGGATTTCTTTTCAAAGTACACTTCTACTGTCAGAATAAGCATATCAGAATTCAGCTCTATATATTTTGCTCATTTTTTTTAAATGGAAGGGCATTCGTTTTTTTCAGGGTTATACTGAGTTATATGCTGGAATAAAATGTCAGATCTGTACATGTGTATTTATAGATATTTTTATACAAGTTGACAGTGGTTTTCATGTGTCCTGTCTTATTGTAAATTTTTCCTGGTACTATTAATGTAAGTGCTTGGTATTTATTTTTGTCTCTTGCCATACCCAGTGTCATATGTCTACATTGCTCATGTCCTGAACAAAGACATGAAAGAATGTAAAGAATCTAAATGAAAACTGAAAAAAAAAAAAACCAAGACACAAAAAAAGTGAAGCCAAGGAAGTATACTTTATTGTTTCCTATCGTGGAGTAACAAATTATCACTTTGTTTTCCCCCTATTATCAGCAGACAGGCAGACTATTTCAGAGATTATTGTGTTGAAGTGTGGTATAATGACAATGACTCATATGAAAGGTTCAAAGAAATGAAATTGAAATGGTTTAAGATGTTATATCGTCTTGTAGATAAATAACTACTTAGGAAATAAGGATAAGGGAAAAAATATAACAATTATATTAAATTATTCACAGTATATTTAGCTTTAACAAGCTGTAAATTGTCTCTGAGTCATCTACAATATTGAATGACTGGAAGATAAAATGTCAGATGAAATTCAGGGTTCATAACTAAAAAATAATGAGTATATGGGTGAAAAATAATTGACAATATGTACACAAAACTGAGACCTGAATTGTCTATTACCATTCAGGAAAGAGCTCTTGCTGTCATAGTGAATAGTTCTTGGTAAATGTTAGCTCTGTGGCACTCAGAAAGGCATGCTAAGAATTATTGTAAAAAGATTACAGAATACAACATATCAGAGCATAATCTCATGATGAGGTCAGGTCTACAACTATTTTTTGAAGCTCTATCCAGGCTTCGTCTTCCTCAACTTTAAAATGTATGAAACTTGGAAAGGTACTTTTATAAGGATGATAGGAGACATAGAAAGCTTCTTTATGACAAGCAATTAGACAGGGAGGTTGTAGCCTGGAAAAGAGAAGACTGAACAGATATTCCAGATGAAGACCTGGAAATTAATGAGTGGTATGAAAGTAGTGAATAGCAGAAAAATTGAGGGAAACCATAATTTAATCAAACTAATTTAACTGATAGTTTTTGAATAAAAATCAGGAATTATTTTTCCATATAATCAATATTTACACTGTGGAAGTCACTGTCACAAGACATGGATGCCAAAACCCTCAACAGGGTTCAGAAGAAATACTGGACAAATTAATCAAAAGAGTTATTCTACACAAAGAGACGAAGGAACATTTGTCTAGGGAAATCCTCTCTTCTTTGCAGAAATCTACATTGTTAACAGAGGTGATATACATTATAAAAATTCTGTTACAAGAACAATTGGTATTTGTCCTGTTCTTATACTTTTTTTTCCACAGTTATCTGCTGCATTGACACTAAGACAAAAGAGTACATTACAAGGATATTTGGTTGAATCTATACATATGTTCCTACATTTCATGGTTTTATCTGCCCTCTCAATTCTGTCTAGCACTGCCTGCATGACAATTCTGTTTGTGGCCCAGTACCTTTGGAGTGGTATTTGTATATAGTAATTCACAAATTGTATATAGTAAATCACAAATAAAATCTATATCTCTAAGGCAAGTAAAGTCATATTAAAGAGCATATTAACACTACTGTTGAATCAAGACTACAAAAAACTGCGAAGTCATAACACAAAAGCAAACTCAGAAAAAGTCCAACCTTGATAGGTAGAATCATCCAACCTTGATGTAAGAAAGGATGCCTGAATTATTAAAAAGAAGAAAAGCAAGAAGGAAAGTTAATTTGTATCATAACCAGGTCACTGTGCTGATCATTATTTCAATCCCATGTAATGCTACCTGTTGCTTTATTGGTCTGGCAATTGTTTCTATTTGTGCCTTGGATAGAACAATAATGCCTATCTAGAAATGTGATCAGTCTAGAAGTGATACTAACTACTTGCTGTCCACACAATTAAATAATTCAATGTAATTTCAGATACTCTAGTTTCCAGAATGGTTTGGTCAGAGGTAAGACAATATTAACTGCCCCGCAAAATGAGAGAAAGGGAAGGAAATTTTCCACTTTGGACCAACACTGTCTGAAGACTCTTTAATCCTCCCCTTTATTTGCTGTATCTTTATTGAAAAAAAAAAAAAAAAGACCCTACTGTTTAACTGTCAAGTATATTATGTTTACTCTAGAAGTAATGGTGGCATTTTGTAACAAAAGCTGTCTGGCTTTTTATACGTCCCACAAGTATGCAGCCAATTAGAGATGCATGCTGTTTGGTCCTGGCATAATTTGCAAGTGTTAACAGAAAAGGTAGAGGCTGCTGAGTTCTAGAATTACACAGCAGAATATAGTAGGGAACATTCATCGGTCTCAAGGTGTATATTTTATTTCCTGTTAGTGATATGAATGCAATGTTCTTGTCATTGTAGTCGTGAAAGCTTTTGATGGGACAAGTAACAACAGCACTGTATTTATCTAATTTCTGTCTATAAATATATACTATGATTACATGCTATATATAAAAATATAGTATGATTATGCAAATGATAATGATTATTCAACTTGAAAAGCACCTTTTTCACTATGCTCTTCAGCACTACATAACTACTTATATAATGCATTAACTGTGACTTCTCTCTTTGTGATAAAAGATGATTCTTTGTGTGTAGTGTAATGATTATTACCTTCTATAATTACATTGCTTCCCATCTAAACCTAATGACTAGATTCACAAAAAAATTATATTGTAGGTCAGTGGTGCCTGCATTCACACTGCGTTCTTAAAATATCCTTTTAAAGACAGAAGAAATGTGATTAACAATATTTGATAATTGGTACAACTATTTTAGAGTAATGCTGAATTTCTGCAGAGCTGTGGAGGTGAATACTTTACTGTTCTGAGGCTCATCAGTGACTGAGACATCTCACTGAGGTTTTGTGTCATCATCTTCCCTCAGACGGGGAAGGTAAGATAACAGGAATTATCCAGTTCACTGTAACAAATTCTGAGACAAACTATGATTGCAGTTATACTTTTCCTTACCCTCTGTTTTATACATTAGGCTATGTATTTTTATCCTCATTCTTCGGAATATCTAGTTAAAAATCTAATCTTATGTGTATATCATGTCAAGTGCATATCTCAGTATCAAGTTTATTGTTTCTAAATGATAAAATATAAACTGAGTCACACATTCTAAACAAGAAGCAACATTTATTTCAGCAAGTTTTGCATGTATATGTGTTACTCTAATAAGAAATCTTTGCATATCATAAAATAACTCTCAAAGACAACGATGAACATGCACTAGGAATGTTACTTTGACGTGAATTGCCCTCAGAAAATGGCATTTTCCTCAACCTGAGCCTTTTTGCTGTGATGAATTGGTTTCAATGAAACACTTGTAGAAAGGTTTCCCAGGTCTTGGATAGAATATCTGGCAAGGAACAGAGAACAAGTGAGGCTCCAGAATAAGGAGTGGCTAGGTCGGCAGTGTATTTTACTGAGATGTAGAAGGCGTGGATTAATTTCCATCTATGAGGGATTTAATACTTTCATACTTCATGTGTCCTATCAATTTAGTTATTCAGAGGCCAAAGTTGCAGTACCATGTATCGTTGCAACCTAGGAATTTTCTAAAAAATTCCAAACATTCTAATGGATTGGGAAAATTACGTCCTAGTCATTTCTCCCTGTGAGGAATTAAGGTAAATTTTCTTAAGGGATTATGAATGACAGAAGACCGTATTCTGATGGTATTAATGCATATATTAAAACAATTATGAACTTTAAATATGTTTTAATTAAACTTCTTCCAAGGAAGTGACCATGCAGCTTTTTTTTTTTTTCTTGAAAATCTAATATTTGTGTCGTGAATTAAAAAAAAACAAACAACAAAGAATAAACTCTCTTTTATCCTATTTTAAGTATTAGATGAACTTTAGGATGAAAGATTTATATTCCTGAATCCTATGACTTGGGTGAGATATGTTGTTTTTATAAATCAAAGTATATTTAATCAAAATAAATATGTTTTCATTTCATGTAGCTGCATTACACTTCATCAGTGTAATGAGGTCATTGTTGAACTTCATTAATTTTACGTGGATATACTGTTTCCCTGTTAACTTCTGGTTGTACTGGTGAGTACAAATAACATTGATGGATGACAGATGCAAACTTTCCAAATGGCCAAGCAGTGAAGTTCAGTTGTAAATTGATCCTTTAAAGAGCAACGTAATTTTAAATCCTTAGACTAGTAGAAAGCTTTACCAAAAAAAACCCAAAAAAACCCCACAACAAACCCATCCAAAATTGCAAAAAAAAAAAAATAAAAATAATAATCTCACCTTGAATAACATCCCAGGGTAAAACCTGTAAAGGTGAAGAATTTTCCTGAGTTTCTGAAAAGTTTTGATCCACTGAGTAGAAGATGGTAAGAAATTAATCTAAACCCTTTCTGAGTCTGAGTATTAAACTGTATATTGGTCATCTCGTAGTCAAAGCAAAAATTCTTACCTTCCGTAGCAGTGGTTGCTGAAATATGTAGTAAAGAAAATCAGACTTCTTTCACAAGTGAAATCTAGAATCTGGAAAGATAGGCTCATAATTAATATTTTCAACATTTTTTTTATTTATTTATTTTTTAGCAAGAAGATGCCTACTGACTTTAATAAAATCAGTATGGAACTTGTACATCCTTTTACTGAACTGAGATCCAGCAATGCCTTCCATTTCCAACACACTGATATCATGGCCTGCATTTCTCTTATTTGATTAAAACACAAAGTGAACTCTTAGTTACCTTGACTTACTGTAAACTTCATGGAGAGCAGTAGACAACTCCAGTGCTTACCGAGTTTATAACCTAGGTATAACAGTGGTTTCACTTTAGACTTTCTGGTCTTTTTTTGGCTCTAATGCTCAGGATCAGATGTTTCTGTATGATCTATGTTTTATGTTCCCTTTACAGTCTGGCAAGCTCTACTCAGTGGAGCTGAGAGGCTGATACACTTGATGTGTCACTATCAGTAGGATATGCATGAATATCCATAGTTATATCATTTTAGATGATACTTTGCACTCTGGGCACCTAGCTGCTACTGTAGAAAGGCAAAAGTCTTCCTGAAAGCCCCATGCAGAAGTTTGAGATGCTCAGGGGCATTCTAAATAACACTTGATATGATTTTCAGAGCACCTAAACCTTGCCCTGCATGCCTACCTTAGGGGAAGCTGAAGCACTCTCTAGGGCTATTACCATGTTGATGAAACAAACACTGTAGTAGAAGCTCAGACTCCTCACTCACTGGTCAATACCTATCTCTAGACATGTCAACATGGATGTGTAAATACAGAGCTGGATCACATAAAAGACTCACTTCAACACACAGAGGTGTTCAGTGAACCCCTCCTAAAATATCCCAAGCATCTACACTGGGCTGCCAGATATGATAGCTCATTAACTCTTCCAGACTTGCAGCTGGAGCTCAGGTGGGATACCCTAAGGCATCTCAAATAGCACTAGGTACACACAGGCAGAGGAATCAAGCTGTCACTCCTGATCTGCATAAAAAAGTAAGAGTGCTCACCTCACTGACTTATTCTGAAGATGAATATTTAATAAAAACTTTGAAGATGGAAAATAAGACTAAATAGTTAAGACAAAAGATTGAATGGACATTGCAAGGGCTGCTGAGAGTAGAGCAACATCTAATTTGATTCTTAAAATGCAAGCCTTCTCAATTTGAACAGTTTAAATGATACCATATAATGCATTTCAGTTAAATGTTTACTACTTACCAGCAGCATTAGCTACCAACACAGAATCTGCAACGTGAACACTTAAGCATGTATTTTTACTAGCAGTGGAATGAAAGGCTGAATGCACCACAAATTACTCAGTATTTCTTCATTCTGAATGCTTTCCTAGCATCTGTTCAAAATACTCTCTCATCAGAAATATTTAGGAGATGCACTTTGGCCTTTAAAATTCACAAAGCAGGAATAAAGATAATAACAGAAATCACTGAAACATTTGCGTACAGCATGCAAGAAAGAGTCTGCAGTCTATCAATCTGTGCTGATAAGAAGCAATGGATTTTTCTTGTCCATAATGTGACAAACGGAACTGTTTAATTTTACGTTTGTTTCTGAGCCAAAATCCTTGAACCCTTCCGTCTCAGAATGCAGATGGCAGTTTATCTTCTTACCTGCTGGGCCAGTCTTGTGTGGAGAAGAGGAAACAGCAACACTGTCTGCACAGGTATTTTTTTCCCATGCTTTAACTCAGAAAACTGTAAATTATAACATATAGCACATCATTTGAAATTTCATAAATCTGAGAAAAATCCTAGGAACCTGTAAGTCAGATGCTTTCAAAGTTTCCTCAGAACATTTCCCACACTATTAGTACAAAGAATAAAAATAATTCCCGCAATTTTTATTTCTCAGAGCAAATAGTATGCATATCTATAGGACCTCACTCTATAGGAAGTGGGAGTGCTGAATACATTTCCACTTAAAATTTCACTATGCATCTGCTTTAAAATAAATTATTTTGGTAAGGAAGATGAATGTGGTTAGCTCATCAAATCTCAGCTCTGAAAGAGAGTGTTCTAAATCAAAGTTCTATATTTCAGCTGACTAATATTTCAGAATTAAATGGGTTTTTGGTTTTTTTTCCTGTAAATTACATGAGAATGAAGGTACACATAAACCAGGCCGCAAGAAGCTAGTGACAAGCACAGTAGAGGGAAGGTGGGAGTCATGGTGGGAGCCATGGGAGCTTCCTTCATGTCTCTTACCACACACCTAATTAATGAAAAGAAGCACTGCAAATTCAGCTAGTGACATTTGTGTGGCAGAGCTGCTGCATAACTCCACTCAGGCCAAACTGCAAGGTATTTCTGTCATGCTGGAGAGTTCATTGCTTTGAACCAGGAGGGGAAATGCTAATTACCCATCCTCTTCATATGTTTAAGTATTTAAGGAAACCTTCCCAACGTAGCAACTGAGGGGAGAAAGCTCAGAATGAAACCCCATTCAACAACTAGGGGTTTGTCATTGCTTCCACGAAGGCCAAGTCTTGCTCTGACTCTGTATCTCTCCCTGGATTTCCTATAGAGGTAGTGGGAGCTTTTAACATTGTCTTCAGTAGTCTCTGACACAGCTGCACGTTTGAATATTGTTACTGAAAAACGGAAATAAAAGTGCACAAGTTTGTTTCTGAGTTTTGACAAAAGAAAAAGCAATGTGCTGTAATTCCCGTTCACAGTTTCAAAACTTAGCCTTTATTGGTATTCAGCCAGGTGTTAGGCTGATTTGCATCAAAACAGTAACTTCAAAGAGTTATTTTCAAAAGAATAAAATGAAACAGAAACAGAAGACTGAGCTGATTTTCTTCATCCATTGCCACTGGGCTTACTGCCCATTTCTTGTCTTTTATTTTTTAATTTGTTAATTTGAATGAAAAATTGTTTGCATGGCAAGTTTAGGAGTCTTTGGCAATACAAAGCTTAGGACAATCTTAATTTTTTATAAAACTGAACAAATAGCACCCACTCACTCTAAGATTGTTCAATGGATACTGTTAAATGAATGAGGCATTTATTTTTGTGCCAGCTCAACTACCAGTGTCGACAAGATTTGCATACATTTTGGCAAATGCACTGTGCAATGTGGTGACAAAATAGGCCTTTTATATCTGAGTCTAATTTACTGTAGTTACACTCATTAAAAATGTGTTTTCACGATTTTAGTAAAGGATACTTTTTAAACAGCAATGTCAGAGAAATATCTGCTGTATAGCTAGTATCAAGCACTTTTCCATTTTCTTTTCCATTGAGAAAGCATTTTTTCAGGAAGAAATTCACAGGTTCTGTGAATTAAAGGTTCCTGGTTTGTTTTTTGTTTGGTTTGGGGTTTTTTTTGTTGGTTGTTTTGTTTTGTTGTTGTTTTTCTTTTTTTTTAATCGCTGTTAGGCTTAATATTGCAGCTTTAAATATCATGTTTATTATTGCTATCAGCTGGATGTTTTTTTAAGCAACACAAAGCTAAAACAAACAACTTACTCTGCACATGTTGCCATTTTCAGTGACATTACCTACCAGAAAGCTGCTCACAGGAAGGAAAAAATGTGCTCTCTGAAATATTATTCAGGGTCTTTTTCACATGTAGTAGTGCTGGTATGGCTGAAGGTATGATTTCAAACCAATTTTAAATGTGCAGAAAACTGTGAGTGAAATGCCTCATGAACACTATTTCGGTTTTAACTAGCTCATACCATTACATTTTATTATGCATTAAGAATGTACTTGAACTAAACAAACTGGAAAAAAAAAAAGTCAACAAGAACAGCATATCTAAACTCAGTAAACCTCATCAAACATGCTCAAGATTATGCATTTGTTGAACCTGAAAAAAAGTACCTACCAAGTGTAACATGAACACACACTGAAGGATCAAGTTTATGGTTTCATTGTATTTCTTAAGCCTTGGTTTTGATTCTGTTTGAGAACATATTGGACTGCTAATTCAAATAAGAGAACAGCAATGAAAAGAATCCTGTCTTTCTTTCAGTTACCTTCACTCCTTACTGAAGGAAAAACTGAAGAGGATGTGGCTTCCCCACCACAGCATCTGTAATACTGAAGCCATTTCCAAAGAATTAATATAATTTTTCTTCAGAGGTAATAAACAATGTCTCTGTAACAAAAGTATTTCAGGCACATGTACGATTTTTATATTTTAATAGTATGAAAAGAAACTAAAAAGGGTGATTAACCACAAACCTCTGACAGGCTGAATTAATTTTTCATGAAACACAGCAATCAAAACATGCATAAACAGAAAATATTCCAGCCTGAAAAATGGCTATTTCTTATAGGCAGAATGTAAAAATCTAGACATTTTTCCATTACCTTTACTTAGGCTAAGCAGAACCAACATCTACACAAAGCTCCAGCATTGCAATAGGCTCAAGTTGAAGTAATGTGACAGTCACAGAGAGAAAAATAAAAAACTGCCTCAAATTGCATTACCTATATTTAAAACAGGAATCAGCTGCTGCTGTTTTCATCAGTTGAAAAACAACTGTATTTGCCAGTAATTTCAAGAAGTACATAATAAACTCTCATTAACGATTTCAAAGTGCACTGATTTGGAGACGTATTATCACACATCAGAGAAGACAGCCAGCAGTCAAGAATTTGTGAAATACATATTTCTTATAACTAAAATAGTGTTTATCTTTACAGTTAAAATTCTAGGAGAGAGACAGAGAATAAGTTATTATGAAAATATATAACTTTAATTTGCAGACATATAAACACTTTTGGTACATTACAGACATATGATGCCAGAAATCAAAATAATCAGTTTTAAGCATAACACTAATTTATACTGTTCACACAAAGAAATTTGATGTAATCATCATACAGAAGACAGTTCTCAGCTCTTAAAATGAAGTGAAAGTGATACATCACTTACAAACCTGCTGCTTTGTTGCAGAGGACAGAGCAAAGAATAAATTATCAAGAAAATATGCCACCAGTCTTACAAAGCCAATGAAAAGGAGCCAGGAATGGTCGCCAAAAGTCAGAAAAAAGATCTTTCACATGAAACACCATTCCAGAAAGGAGCAACAGTCAAAATAAATTAACTCCTAGAGTTCCTTAGAATATGAAGCTATTTTTGTTCTCATCTGGCAGAGCAGATTCAGAAGTATCACATGAAAAAATCTATTACACAACCAAACTGATGGAATCCTCCTGACAGACTGCTCAAAGTACAAAAAACATCACCACGTCAGTGACAACTAAAGATTTAGCCATTCCCTTGCTTCCTTGCATCTGGCATGTTTACGAGTATGACTGTGGGGTTCTGTCAATATTTGCTGTAGGAAATATTAAATATACTTTTTTTTTCTTTTTTTTTATAAAAATGACCAGCAGATTGCTGAAGAAAATGAGAATGTGGGTGAAATCTGGAGTAAATGAATGATATGTCACAGCAGTTCAGATTCTCATTACAATAACTTGCATTCTTGCTCAATAAGAATTGCACTTCTTGTTAATGCCTCTTCTATCCTACTGTGTAAGATTTACTTGTGAGGTAATAAACACTTTTTTTTTTGTTCTTTTGTTTGATTACTAGTGCATTTTAATGTCTTTATTCTTTTAAATATACATACATCGGGACAGACTCTTTTTCTTTTTTATGGTTACATGTCTGTTCACCAATGTGTATTTTATATTAAAACCAATATATTTAAAATATACTCTGTTTATATCTCATGGACAGTACCTCGAACAGTTCCTTGCTCAGGAGCATCTGATGCCCTCTTGTGGTTAAAAAGACTTTAAAAACCAGTTTAAAGAATCATCTTACCTTCCCCTTTTTTATGATCCCTTATCTTACTGATTTATGAATGCTGCAAATAACATCCACGTTTTCATAGACAGAGTGCTAGCTGTTAGTTACTAAGGTTTCATAAAAAACTGTACACTGAGTTTGAATAAAAAAACCTGTAAACAGCTATTTACAAGTGTAATTACTAAGTTATAATTTAGCAGTCCTTCATTGCAGCCCCTGCCAATACATCCCTTGGCTCGGTGTTTCAGAGTTGTCCAAGGTTTTTCAGATGTTGGATTTATCCACAAAGAGAAGTCAAATGTTAGAAATCTCCATTGGTTTCTTCTCCAACATGTGCAGGTTAATTCTTCCATTTAATGGGATTTGTACTTCCAAGTTCTCATCAGCTTTGTGATGATTTTTTCCTTTTCTTAGACAAATGTAAATGCCCATCCCTGTTACTAAAGCAATTGAGCCCAAGCTTATTATTGACAGAGCTACCAAGGTAGGCATGCAGGAGGCTGACTCCATTTTTTTATGTGTAGGCTCTATGGATATTTGTGGCTGCTTTTCTTCTATACTGATATCAGGCTCCTTTCTTAACAAACTTTCAATGTAGCTCTCGTTGCTAACAGTGTCATTGACAAAAAGGTTGACCATAACAGTGGAGTGGAGTGGTTCTGGGTAGCCGTGATCACTGACTTTGACAAGCAGCCGATAGAGGCCGTAGTCATTTTGCATCAGTGACTCTTCCAAGGTTATATTACCAGTTTTGGGGTCAATCCTAAATGACTCTGGCCGAGGGCCTCTTCTTCCTATGATACTGTAAGCTATGACTGCATTCATACCAGTGTCCTTATCGACAGCATAAACTTCTGTGATGGGAGAGCCAGGCAGGGTAGAAGGAAGGACCAACAAGTAAGACATATTAGATTGAGGAAACAAGACCAACGGAGGGTTGTCATTTATGTCCAGAAGAAGGATAGTTATTTTTGCTGTAGAAGACAAAGCAGGATCACCACCATCAACTGCTTCAATCCACAGAATGTAGGAGCTTTGCTGCTCCCTGTCCAAGGATACTTTAGCTCTCAAAACTCCTTTTCCAGTATCTATGACAAAAATATCACTTCCATTCAGAACTGAAAGGGCAACCCATCCATTTTTCCCTGCATCAGCATCCGTGACGCTTATAACTCCAATTTCACCAAAACCTGGAAAGTTTTCTGGCACGAAAAAGCTAAAATCCTTATTGATAAATCTTGGACTATTATCATTTTTATCCAATACAGTGATGGTGACAGTTGCTATTGATTCTCTTGGAGGGAATCCAGAATCTACTGCTTTGACAGTATATCTGTATTTCTCTTTTTCTTCTCTGTCCAGTTGGGTGGAAACTGTAAGAACTCCTGTGGTTTTATCTAAAGCAAAATAGGAAGGGGCATCAGGACCTAAGAAATATGACACTTGTCCTCTTTCTCCACTGTCAGCATCGGTAGCGCACAGCTTGGTCAAGAAAGCATTGGGAACATTGTTCTCCTCAATGGATAATTCTATCAGCTGTTGAGAGAAAACTGGTGAGTTGTCATTGTCATCCAGAACCTGTACTTTGATTATTTTGTTGACATGAAATCCTTCTGAGTTCCATGCAACTACAGAGATTTCATACAGCTGCTGTGTCTCATAGTCCAAAGGCTTTGTGGTCTCTAACAAGTATTCATTGCTGTATGGCTTGTATGGTGCAAGTCTGAAAGGACCATCGCCATCCAAATGGCAACTGACTTTGTATTTTTCATCAGGGTCTTTGATGGTAAAAAATGCTATCGGTGTATTGACAGGCTCCAGTTCTTTTAAGTACACCACCCCTTCCACTGAATTAGCTATGAAACGAGGGACAACTTCAGGTGGTCTCGTCATGACTTTGATGATGGTCACTAGCACTGTGATTACAGCAGGGATACAACCAGGACCGTTGCCCAGTATGATAAGCCTGTGGAGCCTTGGAGAGTCCCCGTCAACTTTACTGGAGAGTGTGATGGCTCCTGTGCTTTCATCTAGATGGAACAGGTCTCTGGATGGCTGGGGGACTTTCTGGCTGTAGGAGTAGGTGATCTGGGCATTGGATCCAAGGTCCATGTCTACTGCATGTACACTGGCCACATGTGTTCCTAGGCTGGAATTCCCATAAAGGGTGCAGTTGAGCTGTGAGTCACTGAACTGGGGGCAGTTGTCGTTGATGTCGCTGATACCAATAGTGAGGGTGGCACTTCCCACAAGCGGAGGAGTACCCCCATCCTCAGCAACTATGACTGTGACGTATTCTTCTCGTGTCTCCCTGTCCAGAGCCCCCATAACAATCAGATAGGGGGTCCTCTCCCCACTCTCATTTTCCTCCACATCCAGGGTGAAGACACCATAATTATCTCGCAGGCGGTAGGTCTGGACACCATTGGTGCCCACATCAGGGTCAAGGGCAGGGTGCTCAATAGCTAAGCGAGTGTTCACAGGTGCATTCTCAGGCACTGAGAGATGGATGTGGGGCACAGGGAAGCGGGGTGCATTGTCGTTAACATCTCGAATAGCAATTTTTACCTTCACCAGACGGAAGTACTCCTGTGGCAGCACCAGCACATCCAGCAACAGCAGGCATGACTCGGATGAGGGTGAGGCAGAGAAGACAGCAGCTGCTCCCCCAAGGACAGTAGCCCCACTGCTCTCCACGCACAGAGCTTCCCTGTCAATCTCCATGGCTGAGGTGTGCAGCTCCCCTGACCGGTTGTCCAGTTGCACATATTGTCCCCCCAAGCCATGGGAAGCCAGTGTGAAGGAGAGTGGGGGCTGGAAAGCTGCATGGTGTTGCCCACCAGCTGCTGGCAGCCTCAGGTCACGGGCCAGGCTGCCAATAAGCACCCCAGCAGGCAGGCCCTCGTTGAGGCTGTAGAAGAGCTCAGTGGCACGGCTGTAACTTGCAGAACAGTTGAAAGGTCCAATGAAGAGGAGGAAGAAGAGCAAGTGCTGAGGAGAGAGAAGAACAGGAGTTTAAGGAGAGGGTGAAGAAGAGACAGGAAGCAGCACCCCCCACCCCGTTCCCCCTTCCCGTATCCACGGCCTCCCCCACTGCCTCTGCAAGTAGGGAGTGCAGCATCTGCAACATTAAGCCATCCTCCCTCGTTCTCCCCCCACCTTCTAGGCCCAGAACAGCAGCCACTTCCAGGGCATCACCATCTGTACCCTCCAGGCAACATCAGCTACATTCCCTACAGCAAATTCAGGATGCAAGGGATGGCCCAGGGGCACACCGCCTCCCCTCCCACCAACAGCACTTCTCCCACCTCACACTTCCTCAAGCTCGCCTCTCTTCTCACCAGTAACACCTACCCTCCCAGCAGCAAGCACATCCGAAGCCGAAGCGTTCCTCTACACAATCCCAGAACATTTGCTCGCTCAATTCCTTTTCCACAGCAGCAAAGTGAAACGGTCCCCCACCTCTCGCCCGGTCCCAAAGCCTGTTCTTCCCGAATGCCCGCTGGTCCTCTGGTGCAGCGGGGACCCGCTCGGGTCCCGGCAGAGCTCCGCACCGCCACCCACGCCGTGCATCGCCGCAGCCTCCGCGGGTACCTTCGTGTCTCGGCAGAACAGCCGCACGCTGCGGTGCTACCACCCGGACCCCTGGACACCCTCACCTGCCCCTCCGGGGTCCCCCTCTGGCTGCCTCCTGAAAATCCGAGGTGAAGAGAGGAGCCGCGGAGAGACTGCGCGGAGTTACTCGCGGTGGCAATTGCGTACCCCTGTTCCTTGCTCATGGAAACGGACTCCCCGAAAGCAACTTGGTGCATCATATACACGAAGGATTTTTCCTCATTCTCCCCTTTTTAAACACCCATCTCCCTTCTTCGCCGCTCTCTGCTAAAACCCGCCTGGGCAGCAGCCACAAAATAAAAAACTTCTCACAGTTGCTCTCATCTCTGGAGATCGGAGCCAAGAAATAAACAACCAAAGAACAAAAAAACACAACAACCAACAACCTTTTATATGCGTATGTATGGTTTCGGTTGTCTGGTTTGTTTGGTTTTTTTCGCAAATTCTGCTGCGTGCGAAGTCAGTCCCGAGGGGTAGGTAGGACACCAGCGGCTCCCCTCCCGCCGCCCCAGTCCTCACCTGCAGGTTGCCGCGGGCGGTGGTGCTGCCGCGACCGCCCGGGGACCCCATGCCCGGTCGCCGCTGCCGCCGCCGGCTGCCGAGCGATGTAAGGGGGGAGGCACACACTGACTCTGCACATCTCAGAATGATCAGCTCTCCCT
>JANHGL010018389.1:0-18512 GCA_024611195.1 Ceyx melanurus
CCACCCCTCCTTCCCACTTCCCCCTGCCCTGTTTGGTTGATGAGCATGACATCATATGGTATGGAATGTTCCTTTGGTCAGCTGGGGTCAGCTGCCCCAGCTTTTATGTGCACCTCCAGCCTACTTGCTGACGAGGGGGTTTGAGGAGCAAAAGCCTTCATGCTGTATGAGCACTGCTCAGCAGTGGCTATAAAGATCAGAGTGTTAACACTAATTTCAGCACAAATCCAAAACATGGCCCCATTCAAGCCATTATGAGGAGATTTAACACTATCCCAAAAACAGTACAGTGAGGAAGACTGGTAGAATTAGGACCTCTGCCAGCCATTTGGCATCCTCAGTATAACAAGCAGCTGTCACTTTAAGAGGGTCTAAGTTGACCATAGTAAATAATCTCTATGCATATGGTCATTGGCTATGAACTGAGGCTGCAGTTTTCATTCTGAGAACTTTATTTCTCTAGCTGTGCACATCACTTTTATATACACTACATTATCTTGTGTAACTATTTTTTATCATCATTTTCTTGCATATGTCCTCTCCTGAGTTCTTCACTGCTGCGCACAAGTTGCTTTCTGACAACCAGCACAAGCTTGCTTTCCCCTTTCTGTTCTGTAACTTACTAGAATCTTTCTGTTTTTCACATCAATTCCAAAATACCACCACCATCAATGCAGTGTTCTTCTATTCATGAAAAGTCCCACTCAAGATTTCTCCACTATCCTTTTTTATATTTATTAGCTTTTTGCATCCTTTGTTAGCACTCAGAATGCTTCACCCCCTTTAAACAGTAAAGGCCCTGTCTGCAGACAACCTCTTCACTACCCTTCCTTCATCACAGGGCAGGTCACCTCTTTTAGGCTCTTATTTATTACTAAAGTGCTAAAATGAATTCCCAGTTTTATCAAACTGTTTGTACATGACATTCATCCTGTCGTGTCACAGACTGTCATAGTCATGATGCCAGTTAGTGTCAAGAGTCCACCACTCTGACCATTTCAGATTCCCTTAAATATTGCACACAAGGTGGAGGAGGGTGGGGGATGTCAATATTTTGATAACTTTTTAAAAGGTTTTCCCACTTTGCATTAGCATTTGGTTTAGCATAAGGTTACAACCATAAAACAACCAGTACTTTGCAGAGTTTAGTAATTGCAATGTACAGTTGCATCTCAGTACAAATGTGATTGTCTTTACTGGTCTCTACAATACCACATCGTTACAGCACTGGGTTTTCCTTGTTGCCAGGAGGAGCAATATGTGGATTGAAGCCAGCTTGAGCTTGTGGTTTTCTCAAAGCTTTTGTTTATCTTTCATTTTTTATGTGTTCTGCTGGGCTGAGATGTGTATATTCTTCCTCAGTGCTAGTGTCACTAACTCGAGAAGATACGTATTTACACCCTTTGGATTAACTCAAGGATGAAAACTTGAAACAGTTGATTCACTGAATTGTCACAGCTGATTTATCATCTCAGCTGGTACAGCCATTTTCCTAGAACAAAAACCACACAAGCCCCTCTTAAATTCAGCTTTCCTTTTAATAGTCGAGGTCAAGCACTCCTTATATTAATCTCTGAGCCTCTGTGCTGGGTTTTTGTGGCAAGGTTTTGGTAGAGGTGGAGAGAGAGGCTACAGGGGTCACTTGTGTGAGGAACTGCTAGAAGGTTCCCCCTTGTCATATGTAAGCAATGCCACCAGCTCCAGGATGGACCTGCAGCTGGCCAAGGCTCAGACCATCAGCGATGCTGGTAGAAGCTCGGTGATAACATATTTAAGAAGGAATTACTGTGCAACAGCAATTGCATCCACAAGAAAGTGAGAATATGAGAGAAACATCTCTGCAGACACCAAGGTCAGTGAAGAAGGAGGGGGAGTAGGCCCTTCAGGCACCAGAAATTCCTCTGCAGCCTGTGGTGAAGATCATGGTGAGGAAGACTGTCCCCCTACAGCCCATGGAGGTTAATGGTGGAGCAGATACCTGTCTGTAGCCTGTTGATGACCCCATGCTGGAGCAGGATGCCCAAAGGAGGTTGTGACCCTGTGGGAAGCCCTCACTGGAGCTGGTTCCTGGCAGAACCTGTGGTCTTGATAAGGAGAAGACCCCACACTGAAGCAGGTTTGCTGGCAGAACGTGTTACCCCATGGGGACTCATGCTAGAGCAGTCTGTTCCCAAAGGACTACATGCTGTGGAAGGAACCCATGCTGGAGCAGTTAGTGAAGAGCTGCAGCCCATGGGACGAATTAATGTTGGAGAAGTCTCCCACAGAAGTGACCCCATGCTGTAGCAGGGGAAGTGTGTGAGGAGTCTTCCCCCTGAGGAGGAAGGAGCAGCAGAAACAAGTGATGAACTGACCACAACCCCCACTCCCCCTCCTCTGTGCCACTGGCAGGGAGGAAGTAGAGAATTAGGGAGTGAAATTTAGCCTGGGAAGAAGGGAGGGGTGAGAAGAAGGTGTTTTTAAGATTCGGTTTTATTTCTCATTACCCTTTTCTGATTTGTTTGGTAATAAATGAAGTATTTTTTCCTGAAGTCAAGTCTTTTTAGCCTGCAGTGGTAACTGTTGAGTGATCTCTCCCTGTCTTTATCTCAGCCCATGAGACTTTTGTAATACCTTCTCCCTTGTCCAGTTGTGGAGGAGGAGGAGAGGCTTTGCTGAGCATCTGGCATCCAGACAAGGTCAACCGACCAGATCTTCACGAGCCTGTAGCCTGTGTATGTCTACGCAGAGCCATCTCCCATTAATTAACCAGTCATAACATGAAGTATTTGGATTTTTTACATTTTGACATGCAATCAGGAGACTTTGGTATAAGATAGCTTTTCTGGCATTACGTACACGCTTGTATCCCTCAGTAATTCCAGTGTCATTTATATTGTAGGTCATGCAGGAGTGTCTGCTAGCATGATGAAGAAAAGAACTTCCCACAAGTAAGTTGATAATATTTTTACTATAGCTCTCAGTAACTGGAAGTACTGTTCTAGAAATATATCTGTATTGTTCCACTGAATTAATTCTTGAAAATCACTTGGAAAATATGCAGTCTCTATAAGTGTATAAACTCAGATTTACTAATTTTTTCAGGAGGGTGATCTGAAAGAGTGCCCCATAACTGAAGTTTTAAACATACTTTTGATTGTTAATATGAAATAATCTTTACATACAATTTGTAATTCTTTCTGGAATTCAGACAGAAGGAGTTGCAAGCCACATGTACTGTAGGATCTCTCTGTTCTCTGACAGAGTTCATGTGTTGTCACCAGGCCAACAAAAAAAGCGAAACATGTTTTCTGATAACCCAGTCTGGATGTAATCCTAGAAACTACTGATCTTTTATCCACTACAACTGTAGTTCTGAAAAGGATGTTTCACATTTGTAAAATATACACTGAAATACTTCTGTAAGGAGAATGCTGTTTGTATGTGAAGGATACCTGCTTATCCTACACATTAATGGCATGATTTTTTTCCCATTACAACAGTTTAAAATAGTAGCAATTGACTATTGGTGAGTATCTGTGAAAATACAGGTAATATTCTGGGCATAATTGATCTTGGTGTCAAACAACAAAATACCCTATTTACCTCTATCTCTGATGGAGAAATCTAAGCTGGGTAAGTGTAAAACTTAATTAATTATTACTAGTTGTATTTTAAATGTAAAGTTCTATAGTGGTGCATCAATCAAAACCAGTTTGTTTGGCAGGTGTATTTTCCACGAATAACATTATGAATTACTGCTAACAGTGTTAACTGTTTCCCAGTGACAAGACGTGATGTAAAACTACACCAGTCCCTTCCACCAGTTCATCATTATACATTCTTGTCTATCTTCATAGAAGGCAAAGAGAAACATTTATTTGTCTAGGGGCAGGTAGAGTTGGTTAAAACTTAATTTCTCTTGTTCTCTTTCAACCGCTCAGAGAAAGGAGTGTATGATGGGAAGACTATCAGAGGTGGGTTGCCTTTTGTACTTGAGGGTGGCTAGATTTGTCTTTATTGTTATATCTATATACACATATTTAAATACCTAAATAGGCTGTAAAATTGTTAGCGTAAAGGCTTTTATGAGCCATAAAGTTTTGATCCTAAGTGACATAATTTTGAGGCATTTAACATGAGTATCCAGACTAGCTTTATGATATTCAGTCTAGTTCAATTGTTTGTACCAATTGTACTAAATTTATTGTACCAAATCAAGATGATTTGTTGTGTGCTGCTCACTGACTTGTCTGAGAATGAGACATTGAGTAGTATAAAACTGTTTATATTTGTAGTTTACAATAAATGCATAGGATATGAACAACCATGTAATAATATATGCTGATACTGCTCTGAGCCACTATGATATACCATGAGTTATTAATTAATACCTTTTGTCATTGATGTAGCTATTTATTTAGTAATTTCTCATTTAAAAAAAAAAAAATTGGGGGAGGAACAAACCCCTTGGCACCTGAAGGCCATCAAGGAGATTTTAAATTAGCTTCAGAAAGTTTGTGGCAGAGAAAGGAGCCAAGAGGTTGGAATGGTGCATGACTCAGTCATTGAGGACATCATAGAACTAGCAGTGTGGATGTGTCTTTTGAACTCTTCTTTACTATATGGTAGTTAACTGACGAGCCTTTTGGAAATAGTTCCCTTGGTTGTAAGTCAATTCTTCCAAGTACTCTGTCAATGGATAGAGGTGAACTCTGCCAATATGAAGGCTGACCTCACTGTTATCATATCAGTCAATCTCCCAGATCTCATTCTTTCCACCCTTGGTATAGAGCACAAAAAATAATATCTTCATAGACTCTTCAGATTTCTTGTAGGTGGCAGTTCAAGGACTTTTTCAGGTTGTACCTGCAATTTAACTACAAGTGAACGTAAACATTTTGAAATTCTAGTCTCACTTTAACCTAACATGTAATCTTGATTCCTGCAGCATCTGAAGAGGAAATTCACAACAGAATGATGTGAATTTAATACTTTATTTACTTGATTTAATACTTTAAAACGTTTGCCTCAGTTAATGTGCCTCATAATATGAATATTGTGAAAAGCTGATAATAACAACTCTCTTATCATTCGGCTATTAATGTTTGTAATAAGATCGCAACTGTACTGAGTCCTATTTTTAATAACTTCTTATCATGAGTGAATTCTTGATGCTGTACTGACAATTGCTGCTGTACTGCATTTACATTGTTTTGTAGTTTTCTGGTTTTAGAATCATCTAATGTATTTGGTTGGAAGGGACCTCCAAGGGTCATCTAGTCCAGTCCCCCTGCAATAAGCAAGGACATGTCTAACTAGGCAGCCTAGGCTGCCTCCTGTCTTGATGTCCCGATGAGCTCACTGGCATTTGTGACCATCAGGTCTAGTATTGCATTCCCTTGGGTAGGGTGTCTTATTTCCCGCCTGCCATGCATCTTTCACAACATACATTGGGGTGATTGAAATCCCTTAATTGTAAGAGAGCTTGTGAGTGCGATGTCTCCTGGAGCTGGACTGAGAAGGCATCCTTCATAAGCTCCCCTTAAACAGGTGGCCTGTAGTAGACACCAACCACAAGGTTCCCTTTGTTGCTTTGATCCCTGATTCTTTTCCATAAGATCTCAACCTTCTTGTGGCTGTTCTTAAGGGACAGCTTTTCACAGTCTATCAATTTCTTAACATAGAGGACAACACCATAACCCCTTCTTCCACTCCTGTGCCTCCTGTACAGTTGTAGCCATCAATAGCCACACTTCACTCCTAGGATTCATTCCACCAGGTTTCAGTAATTGCCACTGTGTTGTAGCCTTCCTGCAGCACAGCAGCTTCCAATTCTTCCCAGTTGTTGCCCAGGCTGTGTGCATTGGTGCAGAGGCACTTCAGCTGGGCTGCCAGACATGTTACCATCTAAGAAGCACATCCCTTTAGTCCCCAGGGGTGCTCCATGACTGCTATGCTGTTTTCTCCCATTCCTCTACCCCTGGCATGCTGTCCTGTTGCTTATCACTGATGATCCTGGCATCAACACCCCCTCTCCCCTGCATATCAGCTTCCTATCTCTTGGGCAAGGATCACCTTCCCCTTCTTTGGCAGGGCTCTCCCCTTTGATACTAGCATTCCTGGTGCCATATAGATTATCCTGTTATCAAAAAACCCCAAAACTGTGGTGGTGGCAGCAGCCCCAGGGCCATGCATTAACAGAAGGGATTTTTCTGTTTTCACTTCATCTGATGTTGCTGCAATCAACCAGAAGGACAGTAGACAAAATAAGCCTCCCTCACCGACCATCTCAAGGCCCTGAAATCTTCCTTAATCGTTTTTTAGATATTTCTTAATAGCTTTCACATTTGTGCTTTTTTAGCACACATAATAGGTATGGTTTTCTTTCCCCCATCCAGTTTGTCCCTTAATTCTACCTTGTGGTGTTTATCTGAAGAGAGATGAGCAGAATAAAAACAAACACCAACAACCAAACCTAAATGGATAACTTGATAGGTTTTTCGGAGTTGCCATTTTCCTTAATATAAATGCTAATTTGTCTTTTTGACAGTGAGAATTATTAAATAATGGTTGATTTATTTTTTTTTTCTATCAGTCCTGTATAAGTTTTATGCTACCTGGTTTCCCTGGTAACAGCTGCCAAATAAAAAAAATATTAGTTTAAGGACTGTATAAATTACAACTTTAAAATCTGTGAATATTTATTTCTGTGTCTGTAGACTTCACTAAAAAGTTCTTGAAGAATATGGTTCCAACAATGAAGTCTTTTCAGAACTAGGTTTTACTTCCCAGCTGACTGCCTTCAAGATAAGGAAGAGGGTCGGAAATTTTGGGGAATTAAAGAGCCATTTATTAGTATGTGTCAAAAGCTATTTGTAGGACTTTCTATTTTCTGTTTTTCCTGGCTCCATGTTTTACAAATCTAGGAAAATAGTTGAGTCTTCAAGACCAAATCTTAGTGGAATTGAAAAGATAATTCTAATTAAATAGAAGGGAAAAAAATGTGTTGGTCCTTCTGGATATAGCAGTGTAGAATGTTATGTACCTTTTTATTGTTACAGCACCAAAATAACAGTTGAGGAGAGGTTTGAGTTGGTTACATCATTGTCTTAAGTGGAAGTATATGTGTAGCTGTCATTTATTGATTGTTAGAAACCTGTGCTTGGTTTCTTACCACGTGTTCAGATGCAAGAAGTAGCAGGTTTTCATTGGTAATTTACTAGCTTGAAAACTTCATTTTTTACAGTATGAACCACTGCAAATGAGAGTGAAAGGCTATTCAGTAATACAGCCTTCAAACAAAAATTTCAACTGCAAGTATACCTTGCAGGTATTTGATTTGTAATTAAATTTGGAAATTTTTATTTAATTGTTACAATTTAAGTGGATTATGCTTTATGGACAGAAAGTAAAATTGGCTGTGAAGTTGAACATCAGTAGTGTTACTTTTATGTCTTTAAACAATGAGATGATTAGCAGCATAGACAAACTCCTTAAAACTGACAGTGTTTTATCTGTTCTCCTTCATTTCCTTTTATTCTGCTTTAGAATGATTTATTAGAACTCAATAAATTAATTACATGCAAACATTATTCCAACAACAGGATCTCTGAATTCATTTTGTAATGAATTCATTTTGTTCACTATTACAATATTTTAAATACATAAATATAGGCACACTTGACTTAAGAACTAGGATTTGAAAATGCATTTTAATTTCTGCATAAAATTAGAATGAGGTTTATGGGAGAGTGTCTCAACTTGAAGACATTGGAATTTCTATAATAATCTGTGCTATCAAAGTTAAGAATGGGAAAACTGCAGTTTGATCTTGCTGAAAAGCTCAAATTATAACAAAAGTGAAAATTTTACAAAACCTCTTGCTGAGGTCTTCATGGTGAATGAAAGCCTGGAGGTGGAACAAGCTGCTGAAGGAATCTTGCATCTTGGATTTAATCAGATTACATCTTCAGCATTAAGCATTCCAGTGTCATGTGTATTATTCTGAAAGACTGCTTCCAGGATTTCAGTGGTATAATTGTTATTTGTCCTTTTTTGGGTCAGAGACTTCTCTGCGAGCAGTCACCACTCCTGCAGATGTTTTTCTTTGGTGACTGTCTTTAGTCTAAGGAAGAGTATTGTTTTCTACAACTGATACTCTCTTCTAGATGTTGCCTTTAAACATGCTAGTGCTGTACATATTATACTGCCATTTAAGTGAAGTGCACTACACATAGTAACTCAATTTTTTCTACAACTAGTTTACATAATGAGAATTTTGACCCAGCAACCTTCTAATCCTTTTAGGAATTAATATGTGTATTTTAACATGCTAAAGTAGATATAATGTTAACTTCTTATCACCATTGTACTGTCTCAAATTTCCATAGTTTCTTCCATTTGTACTCAGAATTGTCCATTTGTGGTTTTATTAACTGGGTAAAACTAAATTTGTAGAACAGTTTTCAGTTATTTGAAACTGTAAAATAACTTATATGAGTGTTGATCCGAACAGCAGCTGTAACTCACCAGAGCAAATTTCCATGCAGCTTCCATGAAAATAGAGGAGAGACAAAAGTCTGTTTAATCCATTTTCCACATTAGGGAGTATCCTTTCTATTGCCATTGCTATTACATATAGCTTTTCTTTTGCTATGACAAAAAGGAGTGCTAGAGAAGTGTTGTTACTACTACGTGTCTTTAAAATACTTGGAATAAAAAATATCTTTAAATGGAGAAGGAAGTGATATTTCCTTCAGGTAAAAATACAGGTTAGGGAAAACAAATGCCTCAGAAGAATTTTAGCCCAGCAGTGATAATGTTTCCACTGACTTCTTTCTCCTGGGACAGGATTTGTGTTTACTGTTTTGCAGAGAGCAAAATGTAGTAAAGCTGTAGTACTACCAGGTAACCTTGTGCTTTAAGAAACAATCAGGTGAGTTCTGCTCTTGACATTCAGTGTAGTGAGGCCCAAGTAGTTCTTTTGGCTTAAGCAGACTACTTTTAGAGATGACTATTCAGAGGAAATTGACACTATAAAACACATAAGAAATGTTTCACTACTTTTCAGTGTGTTTTTTTCCAATACAGTGTAATATGCTTTATACCCTAATTTGAATAAGGTGCACTAAGCTTTAAAAATACATTGCCATCTTCTAGCATACAGCTCTTGTCTGAAGTAGAATTTTGAAAATGTATGTATGTACTTGTTGAATATTATGTTTGTGTCTATGTACAGAAAGCATAGAAACAATGTGGGACCAAGCAAACCTATTTCTCAGCCACGAAGAAATATTGTAGGCTGCAGGATACAGCATGGATGGAAAGAAGGGAGTGGACCTGTAACACAATGGAAGGGCACAGTTCTTGATCAAGTTCCTGTAAATCCCTCTCTCTATCTTATAAAGTATGATGGATTTGACTGTGTGTATGGACTAGAATTGCACAAAGATGAAAGAGTTTCTGCACTTGAAGTTCTTCCAGACAGAGTTGGTAAGTGTGTTGTTTTCTCTCCTAATTCCCATGAATAATGAGAAGAGAAAAATTTTTCTCTACTAATCTCTCAACGCTTCCCCTGAGATAATATATGACCACTTAAATGGTATTAGTAAATTTCATTTTTGTCACATGACAAGTAATCTAATTCTCTAGTCAGATTTTCTTCACTCCACAAGGACTTGATACTAGGGAATGCAATGCTGTCTTCTGCCTTTAAGTATTATGCAGTACATTCTGTAGTTTTTGTGTAGAGTCTTCTCCCTAAAGACCATATCTAAAGTTAACATTGGTATTTCTTTTAAACTTTAACTCAAAGCCATCTTAGCTGTGTTGTCTGTCGTGTGTGTCTGACAGTAGTAAATACATGTTTTTCATCATTTACTTCTAGCAAAGTACTTTAATAATGGAGGGGTTATGGCATTTTCAAAGTTAATTATCTTCACTAGTAACAAAACTTTCTGGTTTTCAGAATTAGCACCAGATTGTTAAACTTAAAAGTTCAATATTTAACTAAGTAATTAATAGTTTATAAAGAGAATAAGCTGTTGCTTCTGCTGACAGAGCAATTGTTAGCGATCTCTAGAATGGCATTATGAAGAACCAGACCCCAGAGTTTAGTTAATATCTTCATAGAATTGCTCTGTTAATTGGCCTCTCTTCCTCTTCTCCCCTGCCTGCCTCTCCCTGTCCAGACACTAGTTAAAACACAGAGAGTTGTCACTGCTGTGGCCTGAATTGATCTCTCTTTACCTTGCTGTATGATTGTTTAATCATACGGAGAGTGAGGATGTATTGTTACTTCAATAACATTCTGAAGTTCTGCAGTTACTCACAGTGAACTCTCTGAAATGGACAGTGTTGCTTTGTATGTGAAGGGACTAACTTCCAATCAAAATTGTTTATGAATCGGGGTAAATGTTATTTTTCACAACTGTATCTCTGTGCTTTTGAATGAGTTTATGAAATGGTGTCATTTCAGCTTCATCTCGAATTAGTGATGCCCACCTGGCAGACACAATGATTGGTAAAGCTGTGGAACACATGTTTGAGACAGAGGATGGCTCAAAAGATGAATGGAGGGGGATGGTTTTGGCTCGAGCTCCTATTATGAACACGTGGTTTTATATTACCTATGAGAAAGATCCCGTCTTGTACATGTACCAGCTCTTAGATGATTACAAAGAAGGTGACCTTCGCATTATGCCTGATTCAAGTAAGTACTGTCTTCTGGAAAGTGTCAGCTTTCTGTATTAATGTCTGGCTGTATTTTATTTACAGACAGGAGAGCTGGCAAACAAAGATCTTGTTACTACCTTTAATGTTAAGGTTTTTTTAAGTGTCACAGTAACAAAGGTTATAGCACAACAAAGAAAATATGCATTAATGGCTGAAATATTTTATTTTTACCATCAGTAACGTGAAGGGAAAGCATTTTCCATAACTATACAAGATTCTGCAAATATATAAGTACATGGTTCTATGGAAGGGTTCATGTTTGAGTTTTTTAAGGGAAAATAACAAGCCAGAAGTTTTCCACTGTTTTTTTCTTACAGAGATATCACAGCTCATTGAGATAGTTCTTGTGTTTCTGAAGCAGTTCTGGTGGGAATTATGTTTTGGGACCAACTGATATAGTCTGATTAATTTTGTTGGGGTGGGTGTCTTCAGTGTGAAAAACTTCAGAGTAGTTTCTTGGAAATAAGTACTAATCTTTTGAAAATTCATTTTCTTTCAAACATTGCAACATGTGAGAAAGAAAAAATATTTCAGCAGATTAGGAGGAATATTGTTTCCCTGTGTTATTGGAAGTGAAAGTAGTTAGGACCTTTCTTACTAATTTAGGATTTTCCCAGAATCAATATTGTTCAGGAGATTTGGATAGGCAAGAGATGTAGATAGTACAAAAAAACATAATAATTTTTTTTTTCTCTCACTTACATAATTTCTATACTCAAAAGGTGAGGTGAAAATGTGTTGCTGGGTCTCATAGCAGGAGTTTGTCAATGCTTTGTAATTCCTTCTAAATGGAAGTGCAAGAGTTTTAACTTCCATCATTGCCAAGGAAGTTTCTTTACATAAAACTGGTGTTAAGAGGATAGCTAACTATGTATGATAGTGAATTGAACTTCAAGTATTGAAAGTTTTCCTATATCTGTGCTTTCTAGAAGCATTGCATTGATTAAGTGCTTGTCTGAACAAAACTCATTTTGACATACCCTATATTTAAAACTTCAGATTGGTTTGTATGAGTTCTAAAGAAGACTGTCCCGGTTTGGGCTGGGAGAGAGCTAATTTTTCTTCTTAGTAACTAGAGTAGTGTTGTGTTTTGAATTCAGGATGGGGATGGAGATGGGTATGAGAAGAATTTTTATAATATATTGTTGGTGGTCAGTTGTTGGGAGGAAATGAAGGACTTCTCAACTTCACAGGTCTTCCTAGTATGCAGGTACCCAAGACACTGAGCTGAGAGGGAACACAGCCAGAACAATGGATCCAATCTGGGCAGTAACAGACCTACAAGTTTCCTTGTCCTTACCCCTCAGATTCTCTCCCTCATCCTCCAGGGTAGAGGTGGATGGGCGAGTGACTGCACGGTGTTTGGCTACCAGCCATGTTCTAGCCAACACAGAGACACTGCAATTGTCTGCCACATTGAAAATGTCCATTAATATCTACCCAAGTACACTGTATTTGTGTTACAGATGATTCACCTCCTGCAGAACGGGAACCGGGTGAAGTTGTGGACAGCCTGGTAGGCAAACAAGTGGAATATGCCAAAGAAGATGGCTCAAAAAGGACTGGCATGGTCATTCATCAAGTTGAAGCCAAACCATCTGTCTATTTCATCAAGTTTGATGATGATTTCCATATTTATGTCTACGATTTGGTGAAGACATCCTAGACATCATTGTGAACTTTTGCCAAATTTGTGGAACTATTAAATGTAAAATTTGTAGACACAAAGACTTGACTGCTTTCCAGTTTAATGAAAGCTTAAATGTCCCTGCGAACCCACAATCTCTGCCAGCAAAACTGTTTTGTTCTGAATAATATAAACAAATGCGACACATTTTGTGTAAGAGAACTCCTTTACTTGAAGGAAGTCGATATATTTGGGCAGGAGGGAGTTAAAAGCAAAGAACAGCTGCAAATTCAAGCTGTGTAAAGTTGATCTAGTATTGTAATCATAAATCTGAGTTTTTTCATAGATTTTAACTTTTTTCTTCAACCTTGCACTCACTTGTTCAACTGCCATATGCAAGTGTAGTTTGATATTTTGATATGCCTTCTTTTGTAACATTAAATTTAATTTCTTGGCTACTGGCAGTCCTTGTTTTCAGGGTTAGGACAGAGGTGACTTTTCTGAAAGGTTTGCACAGTTTGTGCAGCATTGAGAAGTGCCTAACCCAAGTAACATCTATATGCTGTGTTTCTACACTTTATTTCAAATTTAGCTTTGTAAGAACTTGCAGTACATGGAAATACTTGTGCATTTTTACTAGTCACAGGGCAGGATATCAAGTATTTGACTTGCGCACCTTTCAGTGAAAAGGCTTTAAACTATAAAAATATATTTAATCTGTATAACCAGTTAATTATAAAATGAAGGTTAATGGCCCATATTTACAAGTCTTAGGAACCAGTAAAATACACGCAACAAGGCTGCCTTCGATCTTAATGTTGTACTTCTTTCTTTCTTTGTTATACACATTTCTTAGCAAAACCCAAGTGCTTGGTGCCACAATTTTAACAGTGTATATGCTACTTTAGAAAACTTTAGACTACACATTGGCAATCAGTAGTCTCTCATTTAATATCAAAACCTAGCAACCTGGATGTTTGTATGTGGACTTAGAAGCCTAACAGTAGTTGATATGTTACGTGGTAAATACAATCTCATGCCGGGGGGGGGTGGGAGGGGTTGTCCTTTTACATTGAAGACTTACTTTAAAGAAAGAGAAGCATTTGTTGCCTTCTGCTCAGTCCGTTGCATTCCTTTGCTTTGTTGTTGTTGTTGGTTGAGGTTTTTTTTGTTTGTTTGTTTCTTATGGTTTGTTAACTGTTTTGGTTCAAGAAGGCATCTTCCCAGTTTATTCTTTTTCTGGCTTTCCCACATAAGGAGTTGTCTGGACTAATCTACAGCTTAAACCTATTGTTGCCTTTTGTGGTGTACATTGTACTTGCTTTTGAGGTATGCTGTTAACGTGAATTTCATTCTACGAACACTAGAGTTCTGCATGCCAGTGGTGTGTACTATCTAATGGAAGCTATAGGCAGTCTCAGTGGTTCAGTCATCTGCATTAGGCTGTGGATGTAAATAGCAGCCCACAACAGCAAAATCCTTTCATGGTTTTAATCTTTCAAGATAGCTGTAAATGAAAATTAGGGTTTTTTTAAGTGTGGCAGTTTTTAAAAGCATCAGAATTGCAACAACGATCAGCACAGCAACAAAATGTCATTTTACATTATGCAGAGCTCTGCAAGTTTGGAGGAACTGCTTAACAGGAATGCAGTATGTGAAGACAGTCAACACTGTTGATGGAAGAAGCAAATAACTGATATCCAACCGTATGCCATTAGTGGAAGGATGCAGGAGAGGAGCTGTTAACCAGAGATCAGAGGTCTGGATGACCTCTATTGTGGGGATTCTTGGTACTGAAGACAGTGGTTTAAGCCCCTTTATGTCCATTTTTTTGCCTAATTTCATGTTTTAGCCTTAAGGCTTGTGCCTCATTATGCTGTTGAATGGTAATAAATAACTCTTCATATAAATATAATACCTTAATTCTTTGTCCATTGCTACTATATTATGTCATGTCCAGTATTTCATCATGGGCAACCAAAGGCAGGCTATTGTCTTTCAGTGAATAGCTTCTCAATGCAGTCCTTAAGCACTAAGTACCTGAGTCGTAAATGTTCCTTGTGTTTTGAACCAAGTGAGCAGATTTGCAACACAGCATTTTCATCATGCAGATCTGTTATGTGTTTTCTATTGACTCTTAAGAGTCCTGCATGTAAATCTCAAAGCTGAGCCTGGCTCCATGAGCCCAAGTTGATTTTTGTGGCACAAGAATGAGTGAGCATATTGATTATACACAAGATACACGAATAACCTAGTACACTGAACTTTGGGCTGTATATCTAAGGAATACAAGGTTTGTTTTGAAATATCTGAGGTTTAGGTCTACTGGAACATTTTTAGCATTAGGCTTGCATTTGTGGGTTTTCTGCAAGCCTCTTGAATACACCACATATTCTGCCAATTAGAGTATAATCTATAAACTGTACATTTTATGGTTGTTTTTACATGTCCCTGTTGTCTGTTCCGTGGGTATTTTTTTTCCCACCCTTGGGGGTTTATTTTGTTGGTGGTGGTTTTTTTTTTGTTCCAGTTTTGGGGTTTTTTTGATAGCTTAAACCACCTTTTTGAGGCTTGAGACTAATTCCACTCCCTGCCCATCTGCTTTGGGCTTTGTTTTAGGCTCATGTTTCAGATCTGCATGCAGTGCTTGCGTTACCCTGGTAACTAAATGTTGGTTCCTTGTTATAGGAGTTCAACATTACTTTCCAAAATCGCGTAGGACTTGTGATGGCACAAGCCATGAATCTTTGTATAAAAGTTACTCGCCTTTCACATTTACCTGCTGTAGTATTGTTGTATATTGTGTGTGTGTGTGTGTGTGACGTCAGGCTGCCATGTAAAACTTTTTAAAAGGGGAAAAAAAAACCACCTTAAATGCAGACCATCCTTTTTTGCATGCTTAGAGGGTTAGAACATTCAATGTAACAAAACTAAAGTTGCATGTTAAAATGTTTAGGTTTTTGTTTTGTTCTGTTTTTATTTTGTGTTCAGTTTTTTGTGAATTTGCTTATTGTGCTGTTTTAATGGTTGTTAGTAGGATTAAATGCACCGGTGAGACAAGCATAGTGCCAACAGAAGGTAATTTTCCAATTGTATGTGTCATACAGCATTTGAAGGGACCATGTATTCTGTTAAAGAAAAAAATAAAATCGCAGTTGATTAGCAAAACACTACATTTTTCTTCTTTCTTTTGAGTGCCAAACCCTAAACGAGTTAGAGTAGACTGTGGGGAAAACCCTTTTTATTGCAACAGGCAGAAGCCTTCTTGAAATTAATTATTTCGAAATGGAGGCTTTATCTTCAGATAGAATCGACTAGTTGCTTCAGGAAAAAGAACTATGGTGAAAACAGTTTCTGGTTCCTTGAAAATGCTGTTCTTTTTTGTATTTTACATCATTAGTGCAATTTGGATGGTTCTTGGTATGTGTATAGTTCAAAGGTCTTCGTGTTCACATTTTAAAATTAGGTAATGACTTCATCTTTAGAGCTTGTTTTCATTATTTTTATTTTATTTTGAACAATGTAGACAGTTCCCTGTTCTCTGCATTTAGAAGTATAAACACTTTAAATCTGTTACTTAATTCTGTAAGTAATTTTTATAATTATGATGTAACTCTATCCTTAAAACATTTAAAATAAACCCTTTATGTGCAACTTATGACTGTAAACTTTGTTCTCATGAGCAAAATGTAGTGATGTGATTTCAGATTATGAACAAGCAGTTTCTTCTGTTTCTTATTAAAATTTATAATTAAAAGGGATTTATCAATGTTAATGGTTAGCCATATATTGTGGTATAATTGCCCTGTGAAGTGAGTTTGTTTGCAAAGCCAAATCTTCATGCATTTTCCCAAGAAAGTATAAATGCTGTTAAGATGGAACTTGGCTAAGGTAAAGCATCCTGCTTAAACTGTGTTTTACCAAGTACAGACACCCCCCCCCCCCGAGGGGATTATGCAAGGCTGTAAAGGGTCTCTTATCTCTAGAGCACTCAAAATATTTGAGAAGTGTGGAACATCAGAAGCATTTGTCATCATTTAAGTGATAACATGAGTCTGCTTTAAATTAATAAAACACAGCTAAGCACATTTTACTGATGTTTAAATAAAGTTGGTCCAAATTAGAGGTGATGAGCATAGAAGATATGACCATGCTACATGTTTTTTAAAGTCATGTAAGTTGTTAAAATTAATGCATGCAGACTTAATTTTGTTGTTCAATTACTAAGACAGACTGTCTATACGGAACAGATTTTCTTCATTCTTGCCTGTTTTCTAATAAAGGGGAAAGTGTTATTTTGGTACCCCAAAATACATTTTTTGGCACCAAGCTCAGTAGATGTATAGTGAAGATTCTGTAGCATGCCAGCATGCACTTGGGTTGAATACCCAAGCCTCTTCCATTCCCTCAGTTCAGTGTTGTGTTTATTGTATCCTATTGCTCAAGAGACCGGTCCCAGTGAAGATCTATGTTGTGTCTATCTGCTGATTAGGGCAGGAGTTTGGTTTAACAAGAGCATCGCATCCAAAAAGCAGATGTTAATCTCTGTGAGCTGGCTACATTAGATTGCAGGTTCAAATAGATACACTAAAATATTATGATTAATTCCTTAACCAGTTCTGTATTTCAGCTGATAAACCAAACTCGGTTTCGTAGCATTTCTTTACATAATGGAAGGAACATTTTTTTCTTACGTATTAGTGCAGTATGGAAACTGCCTGTGAAAGCCCGTTACTGACTACTTGTTTACAAGTAGCTCAAATATCAGTGCTTTGAAGACAGTATTGTCCCACAGATTTAGAAGGGTGGAGGTAGGAGTCTTTCCTATCCAGAACATCTTTAATGCTACTGTAGTCTATTTTCACATCTGTCAGGTTCTTCCTAGTGTATATGAGCATGCTATATTAAAAAAAAACCAACAAAACAACAACAAACAAAAACCCAACCAAAAAAAAAACAAATATAAAAAGCTTTCTCTGCTCAGTTACTTGGAAATTGCAGTATTTTTTTAATACATGCCCTTTAAGCAGCTGAGCTACTGACGGTTCAGTGGAGTCCATTATTTGTTGGAAAGGATAAGCTTTATTACAGATATTTTGGAGAAGGTTAGGCTGCTATAATTTAAGACTATTAAGGCCTAAAAAGAGAAGAATAGGTCAAGAAAATCTTTTATTAAGATAATACAAGATAATAAAATGCTGCCATTTTGGTTTTTTTGCACACTTGGAAACATTTTTCCAATCTAAGTAGTTTCTTTTTCAGTACATTCCTGCCTTGGTGTTTCACATCACTTACCTCTTTTCTCTGCCAATATCAATACCTTACCATTTTAATTCATTTCAGGATTGGCAGCCTGGGTAAGTTGCCAGGCTACTAATCATTTTTTTTCAGGCTCTGCTATTCCTGTTTTAATAATTTACTGCCCTGTGAATTCTTTGATTTCTCTTCCAAATTCTCCATATATAGAGCTGCATATGCACGACAGAAAAGCATCTGGTGTCTCAGCAGTGTAAGTAAGGTGGTATATACTTAACACTTCCCTATTATGATAATTTATTAAGATACTAATTACAGATTTAGGCACAGTTTTTGGATTCAGTTATGATTTGCATAACTTCCCTTGTACACAATTTATGTAAATGGTTTTGCAGCCTGATGGCTAAAAAGCCTATATGCTTTGGAACTTCTTTCACTCCCATGCAATTAATACTTAAATTTATTCAATGGAGTCTGAATTCCACCACTCCTTTTTTTTTTTTTATGCATTGTGGTCCCACATTGTTCCTCAGGTTTCTGCACTAAAGACTGATCTATTCAAAGCTGGCTTTGGTAATGAACATGGACATGTCCATGTTTACTTTGATTTGAGCAAATTTACTGTTGCTTCTTAAGAATGTTCCAACAATATTTGACATTTGAGAGGCATAATTTTGTTAATAAATTAAAATAACACAATTTCTAATGCATGTTCATGTTAAAGTGATTTTGTGTAAACAGCTGTTACTTGGGAAGCAAGAGAGAACTGGTTTCATTGGTTTTGTTTTTTTATATATGTGTGTAAGTTTGCTCAGTGATAGGGCAGCTAGTCCTTCATGAGAAAAGAAAGGCAAGATCCTTATATGTTTCTCTCAAGTGGATTTTGAGCTGATTTATAGTTCAGCTATATATA